>JAPDSC010022390.1:33070-53946 GCA_026290005.1 Latrodectus geometricus | reverse complement strand
AGAAAATAAAAAATTAAAAGAGAATAAACAATTTTTACTTTCTTTCAGAAGTTTACGCTAAGTTTGGTAAAATTTTTCAGAAATTCATATAATTTGCTTTCTGAGAATTTTTTTCTAGTCTTATTCCAACAATAACATTTAAATCATTTTTTGTTTTGCATTTTTAAACATCATTACTATCACAATTATTTCAAGAAGAATTCGCTTAAAATAATAGGAGTTTCTATAAGAATTACGCAATTTATCACATTAATTGATTCCAATACTTAAAACTGTTTTATAAATCTGAATATATATATATATATATATATTATTATTATTATTATTATTATATCGTGGATGTTCATATATTAGAACAATAAAGCAAGCACCTGAGCACTGAATTTTAGTCACAGACCTATTTTAGTCTAGACCAACAAGAGTATAGGAAATGAACTACTACTAGTCTAATATTTTATTTATTATTTATAAGATAAAATATAATAAAATTAATGATGATTCGATTTAGTAAATGTTTTACTTGGAAGGAAAATATATTAAAATAATTAAATTTAAAGAAAAAGAAACCACCGTTTTAAATGATTACTCAAATCTAGCTTCCTTCTCACGGGTAGAAAAGTCAAACAAAATGTAATCATTTATAGACCTAAATTTTTTAAAAAATTTTTTTATTATAGCTCTATCTCTACAAACTTAAGATACTAAATGTGGAAACATTTCAATCTCGTGGGAGCGGAATTGATGTTATGTCCTGGATTGCTTCAAAATATAAAGAAAGAAGCCGAGATTCAAGTTCTTGGAACAACTGGATCTCATAGATGTATGACCCGCATTTATTTCAGCGCGCATATAAACAACGTGACGTCGTCTATCATTCTGTGATTATTTCCTATTCATAACCAAGAAAGGCTAAATTACGCAGTTACAGAGCACGAAACACTCATCATTTTGCATACGCGTGTAGGAAAAGCCATTTACAATACTACTGATGCTTGTTGTTAGGCCAACTTCCAACAGTGCCGTAGAATATGAAGATCGATCATCCAACATCTGCATTTAATGAAAATGTCTGAATTGAGCTTTGCTTTTTTGATGCACAACCCAATCTCTTCTCCCAACTTGCGAATATGATTTATTCGACAAGTACGAGATAAGGAATCTTATTTTTTATAATCGATAACCAATAAAAATCCCACCTTCTGCCCTCCAGCTCCCCGATCTCGATTGCAAAACAACATTTCGAGCACCACGTGCCCCCAGTCCTGAAACAAAAGAGAGAAAACAGATCATCTGACACCCGCCTTTTGTTCTAAAGACTGTGTATGCGGTTGTAGGCAATAGATACAATCTGATAAAGAAAAAAAAGTGCCGCGCAGCTGAATTCTGAGTGTAAACATGGTAAAATGATCTGATCCGGGTAAGATAGACCTCTGTGAGGGGTCTTTTAATTTTGCTTGTTGTTCGAAGAGGGGCGAATCGAATCAAGGCGAAATAAAGACACGATGAAGGAGCCCATATACCGAAACCAGATGTCTTGTTCCTCACGAATGTAATATCAGACAGAGGAAATGTCTGAGAAGATGATGAGATGGGGAAAACTCAACCGATATGTCGTGATGAAAATCCCTATCCAACCCCTGGAATCGTACCATCTTACAAGCATCTGCCAATTTCCCATATTCAATTCTGGGGATACAGGGAAAACTTAGTTTCGATTCCAAAAGAATAAAACATTTTTAGATATACAGTAATTACCAAAGAGTTAATTAATATCGGGAAATATTTTTATTAAAAATTTCACTATGAATATCCTTATTGGTACATAGCAAAATTATTCTTCGAAAGTATTACAAAAAGAAATGTTTTTTATTTTTTAATTTAATAAACAATTTAACTTAGATTTTTAGTTCAAATTATTGTGAACATTCACAAAAGCTTCTCTTTGGAAATAATTATAATTTTCTTTTCTAATTTTGCATCTTGCGTTAAAAAACATAGTAAGCGTCTGATACTATTAGTTTCAATTGGAATGCAGAATAAATTATCTATGCAGAAAATGACTTATAAAATTGGTAGGTAACAAAGGTTTCTTTAACAATTTAATAATAATTTCACACCAT
Source organism: Latrodectus geometricus (assembly GCA_026290005.1). Lineage (NCBI taxonomy): Eukaryota > Metazoa > Arthropoda > Arachnida > Araneae > Theridiidae > Latrodectus > Latrodectus geometricus. The sequence goes on along the minus strand of JAPDSC010022390.1, from coordinate 51,826 downwards.
TTTATAACTTAAGTTGTAAAAATATGAGGTTTCATAATTACAATATAAAGTGGTATGAAATTTGCTATTATATTTAAATTGCATTTTAAGTTTTACGAAAGAAGTCTCTAACTTCGAAATTAAAGTTGAAAAAAAAACCATTTTAATTATGTTTGAATGCAGGTAAATAATGAAATCCGTTATTTTCCGAGAAAATTTACTTATTATTTATTTCGTGAAGAAAAAACTAAGACGCGTTTTTTAATATAAGTAAAATCATTCATGAAAATTTTAAGCTAGAAAAAGTTTATGTACCAAAAGTTCTTGCTTTTGCTTTTTGGCAAAACATATTGCTAAATGGAAAAGAAGGCAAATTGCAGGAATACTATTTAGCTGATTTTTGTAGTGATCAATGTTCTGAAAATTTTCCGAGAGCTCTTTTAATTGTTGCCGGATTTTGTAACGAAGGAAAATTAAAAGTAGTTTGTAGTAAGACCAAAACTTAATTTACTCTTCTATCAATAAAATATTTTAGATTTAATTTTTAAAGAAAAATTTCATTCTAATCCAAAAAAGACATCAACAAATTTTAGCTCAACAGTCTCTTTAGTCAAATATAAAAACAAACTGTATCTTGTTTTGCAAAGTCTGAATTAAAAGCAGAAATGAAGTACATTCTATTTAATGAAATGCACTTATTATCAATTGACACCAGTCCAGCGGATTTTATCCTTTTTCGGTTTATCAAAACCTCTTTAAAAACGCTGCCAGAAACACTGAATAGAATTTGAAAAATGACCTAAAAAAGTATGATATAATAATTCTTAAAAAGCGAAAACATTTATTTTTATGAAAAATTCTGACTACGAGCTATTTAGTTAATCACGTTTAATAAATAGAACAGACATTTTTATTCAAATGATAAGGTGCGCAGAAAATATAGGCATAAAAAAGGATTCCAACATGTGTCGAAAACTAACCGTTTTTGTATTTTTTCCATAAAATTCAATGAAATTTAGTGTGTCTTGTACGCGTTCTGCAACACAGTAAAGATCATAAAAAAGTCTAGGCTAGTGTTGGGAAATTTATGCCTTTAGAGTTTGTAATAGCTTATATGCTCCTTAATCCAATCTTTTAAATCGAATCAAATTTTACAAAATAAATAGTTGTCTTTATTTACACTTTTACATTTTTTTTGAAAAATTTATAAGATATAAATTAAATCAAAAACTGAAAAAAATATTACCTATATAAACATTACAAATTTAATCTTTCTGTTATCGCAAAAAAACTTAAGCATATTTTTAGCATTCTCAAATTGAAGAATTTTTTCCCCCACAGTCTATATAATTTTAAGATGATATCCTATGCTATTGAAAAAGGAACTAGACATTTATTAGAAAGAGAGAAATACTTTCACAAAAGTTTTAGAAACCAATGTTCCCGTATTAGAGCTTTTCTCGGATAAATATTTAAATAGTGTAAGAAGAAAAAGCTTATATAATTTTTACCAGTATTTAAATTTTTTTATTTTCTTTTTTTTAAATGTAAATGCAATTTCAAATTATTTCAAGAATATCATTAAAATAATTCATAACATATTTAATTAATTTATTCTATTTTCTAATTTTATTAATTTATTCTATTTTTGGATTCCTAAAAAAAATGTAGGAAGTAAAAATGTAAAATTTATGTTTTAATTTTATCTGCATCAACATTTAAATTTAACTTTATAAGCACATGTATAATATTAAATATATATATATATATATTTAATATTTATTTAATATTTAATATTAATTATATATATATATATTTAATATTTAATATATATTATATATTTAATATTTAATATATTTGGCTCCATTAGTATATATATCAATTACTAATGGAGAAGCCTTTAAGGAATATTGATATAATTAGGAAATATTTGCAGCATTTAGCATTGTTTCCTCGTTTTCTGTAGGACTGCTAATATATTCTACCACAGCCTTTCATATCTATACCATTCTCTTCGTATTAATTTCCCTGATTCCATGATTCATGTAAAAATATCTCTTTTCAATTATTAAAAATTTTCCTCACAAAATGTGTTGCGTAATTAATAATTTATTTTTATTTAATTTGATTTCGAAAATTTTAAATATTTTGTAAGAAAAAAAGTGCTCAGAAATAAATCTAGCTTATATATATATATATATATATATATATATATATATATAATTTTGAGATTGAAAAAATTTAGATATTTATAACTGAAAAAAGCGTGGAAATCAACTACCTAATCAAAAACTTCTCTAATTGAAACCCAGTTACAAAGTATAGTCAAGTTTCAGAATCTTCCCTACGTTTTCTAAAATCTATAAGCACATTCTCCTTAATACTCATATCAGAGTTCTATATTTTTTTCATTTTTCAATTAAATGCAATTCATGATTAAAAAATAATCCATGAATAGCAGTTACCTAGGATATTTGTTTATTGCAAAAAATTACGTCATCATTTTTCAATTTAGTTTACTTCCGAAAATTAGCATTCTCCTCTGGGCGCTTAACTACTGTATATATGTGCTGATGAAGAATCAAAACTTAACGTGCATACACAAGTATGGTTAATATAGCTATTTTTTTATAATACCATTACACGAGAATTAGCTATTTTATTGTTACAGCAGCAACGGTTTTTTACACTCCGCGTGAATATTTATAATCCTTTACGATTTATTAGTTCTGTTTCACGATTTACACGGACGAAATATTTTTTTACATTCACTCATATACAAATAGTTTGTTTCTTAATATTTTATGAGTATTCGAAAAGAAATACCTATCATGGTTTCATATTTTAACAAAATTTAAATCATATTAAACACATTTTAAGTCAATTTAACTAAAAATCATTGTTTTGAATAATTTTTTAATCAAAATCTATTTTAATAACTAACTTTTTTAATTTTTGCTGTTTTTAAGAAGTCTTTTGTTTTATCTAATCTTATATTTTAAAAACAGATTACCTCTGCATATAAAGTATCCTAAATAGCTCAACTTCATTTGCTCCAATTTTAAATTCTACATGCAAATTTAAATTACTATAAGGTATAAGTTGAAGCAAAAACTCCAAGATGTTTTCAAATACTTCTTATAGAGATGATTATTCAATTTCTCTAAATACTTTAAGCACGTTTTCTCCTTCTTTACATGATGCACTTATTTATTTGATATATTTAAATTAAAATTGCCACTTAATTTAAAGAGACATTCCCAAAAATTGAGCAGAAATCCTAGTTGCAAGGATAAAGCATTTAAATTCATTCAAAAATAAGCCTTTTATGTTCTAAGAAGTGATGGAAATGTGCCGATTTAACTACGTTCTAAAATAGCACGACTTCACGGTCACGATTAAAGATAAAATGGTTGAGTCATCACTGAAATCTCGATGATTCAAATAGGTCTCTTGCACTAACTTGCAAGAAATAACTTTTATTCAATTAACACATTCTTCACGTCTTATTCACACAAATATTTTTACCCTGCAGCAAAAATCAAACTAATTTTGTCTTTATTTTTACATCTATATTGTTCGAAATAATTACTTTCTCAAAAGCTATGAAAAAAGTAATTTAACATATTTTTACGTTGCAACCTTTTTTGATGATGGATCACTAAATAAATTACTCTTATTGTGTAATTTTTGCAATCAATAAAAGGAACAAAATTCCATCACGCAAAATATAATTCTATTTTTATCAAATATTGTTTCCTCTTTTTTAGAGTTGTAACAAGATCTTTTGGAAAGAATTTTGAGTTTAGTCTAATGATATCATATTTTATCACTGAAAAATTCTATAATTTTGACTAATACTGTCAGTGAACAGCAAATTAATAAAATAATGAGTTGATTTGTTTGGGCTCGATGGTCATTTTTTACATAACAGGGCGAGATTCGATTTGAATCTTGCTTAAAGAGGTGAATGAATCACTCTAAACAATCAAACAAGAGTAGAAAAGCATCTTCACTAAGTAATAAATTATAAGGCTAAAATGCTGACCATTCAATCTCACTGCTCAACTATTAAATTTACAATAAAATAATGGCAACAGCTGTATTTTTAATCAATTTATCTTTTTGTGAAATGGCCAGTAAGTTCTAATGAAGAATGTATATGCGTTAACTAATATCAAACAAGGTACCACTATTGCACGTTATAGGTTGGATATTAGATGAAAGTGAAATTTTTAAGCCTCATTATTTGATTGGTCCCAAAAATGCAAAATGGGAAAAATCGGAAAGTATTATAAAAATATCTAAATATTATAAAAAATTATAAAAATAAAGCATTTTTTAATTTACACAGACAAAATACAATACTCATTTATTTGTCTTAAGTTGCAAGTTATTATTGTATTTAATTCGAAAAAATAAAGTGTAGAACCTAGTTAATGTTTTTTTTATAAGTATGTAAAATATTTTCGTACTCAAATTCTACGACACTGAATCCTGTGGAAATATTATAGGCATGCTACATATTTTTTTTATTCAAGACAAAATGTAATATGGCGTTTCATTTTAATATTAAGAATTGTAGTGAAAATAATAAATCAGCAAAACTTATGAAAAGGAACTACATTATTAAAATACACGACATAATAAATATTACAAGTATGCAATTGAGAATTTTTAATATTATGTATCTAATAAACAATCTAATTAAAAAGTAAAAAAAACTTAAAGTAAACAAAATATTATTTAAATACATCTACACAAAGTGACGGTTAAAGTGGCATGTCTGTTTTAAATACGGAACTTCGAATCTTTTAAGAGTTTTCATTCATTCATAGAATCAAGCATTCCATCTTAAGAATATATAAATTATATATGGTAAAATAATAAAAGTTCTAACAATTAAATGAGTGCATCAAATAATTTTAGAGAAGAGCTATCCAATCAATGACTCTTAAATTACAGAATTCAGCAATCAATGTATTTATCGTTGAACGCTTGATATTTTGAACCCTGTCCAATTAGGATGTAGGAGGAATACAGAAAAACTTGCCTCTCTTTAGTTATCTCTACTCGTAAGACGAGTTACTGCAGTTGACCTGCACCCTCTGCATCAATAATTTGTGTTATTTAATAGAACAGCTACTTTAATTGGAATCCAGCTTTATCGGTGAAAGAGAGATACTTACTGCCCAATGAGCCATGTGATATAACTGGACAATTTTTCGGTCATGACCGATTTCTTACGCCTTGGAGGTATAAAATTTGATACCATAAAACGGACATTGCAACTAATTGTGTTTACTCAACATACTTTTCAAGACAATTATGATTTAATACATAGGAAACATTGCTCTGTGAATTCATTTGTTAAATTTATATTTTTTGCCACCATATTTCCTTCTGTTTTATCACGATTCCCAGGCACAGTTCTTTTCTAATTGCTTCTTTTGATGTATGGACTTAAAACGTATTTAGACTTTGCATATGTGCATACACAAATCATTGAAACAAAGTTGCAGTTGAAGTTAATGACAATGATTAAGTTTATGTGAAGAATGGTTAAGTATCTCATTACCAAGATGTGATAAATGGTCTTAAGATCAGACAGAATTTGATGTATATCTGTATGCTGGCACGTTTTTGATGTAACATTATCAAGATGATTTTTCAAACTTTTACATTAAATATTTTAGAACTAATATAAAAATATATTTTATGAAATAGGCTATTTATTTTTGAAATTTAATCCTATTATTGTTTAATTTTACTTGACTGGTTCATGATTTTATTTACACTTCACATATCTATTATAAATACAATGTTATCTAATGTAAATCGTAAAGGAATATAACTTATCTCTTTCGCGAATCTATGCTTTCATTTAAATTTTTATGATCCAGAGTAAAAGATATGGAGCTATCTTCCTGACTGAGAGAAATTAACATGTTTCTTATAAATGCAGAAACAAAAGAAAAAAAAAGAAAACAAAAGAGAAGAGATATTAAGATAAGAAGTTTTTTATTACTTATAAAACAAATGGTAAATAAAAAAGATAATACTTTCAAAATTATTGCAGTAGTAGACCATTAATTGCTTTTGTTTGAATAAATTGTGAAAAAATTAGCAACCATTGAATACTTAAATTTAATCAACATTTCTTAATGTTATAGTAGTTATTGTATATTTATTGTAGAAATTATTTTATAGAAAATAAAAATTCGCTATGTCTTATGTCACTAACATTGATCAAAATATCAAGAAAATAAATGTAAGTTCTTTGAATTATAACTAGCTTCATGTACCTTTAATTTTGAATATCGAATAGTTCTGGTTACAAAAGAACAGTTATTGTAGTTAGAACAGTTATGTACATAAGAACAGTCACAGTTGATGTTGATTTTTAACAGGTATATATCTTTTCAAATGATGATTTGCGTTACATAATGATGACTTTTATTACTGGGGTAGAGAGTTATTTTTTCAGTTTCTCATGGGAATTTTGTCACACTGTTGTTATTTTCCCATAGATAATAGAAATGTTCATTTATTCATTAAATAGAAATGTACATTATCTAGGAAAAACACTAAATAAAAAATTATCTCAGAAAACTTTGTAGTGAAATATGAGATTTTTAAAATGGCAAGTTGAAATTTTGGAAAAAAAAATAATAATAACATCGCCATTTAACAAAGATGCCGTTGTTTTTATCTTTGCCATCTTGTTGATTAAATGGAATTGCTCCTATTTTCAATATAATACTTTAAACTCCCCATTATCCATGGAATTTAAGGGCATGACTATACAATTGATATTTCACAAAACTATGAGAAAAAGAAGATAATCAACATAAGCATGCATTTGAACAATTTGAACCTTCAATATATAACTAAGATAAGTATACGTATTACTTTAGAAATAATTAAATATGTAAAATTAATTTTTTTGAAAAATCAGCTAAAAGTTTCAAATTGTTTCTTTTAGTTTTTTTAAAGGTTTTTTTTATTTATTTATTTATTTTTTATGCTTTACGGATATTTCGAAAAACGAATAATCCCCTCGTAAATTATGGGAGGTTACCATACTCGACATGAAAGAATTTCTTCTGAATGTGCATAAGAACAAGAAGAAAAACTTTTATGTCTCTGGAAAGTCCAACAAATATGCAAGCAGTTTTTTTTTTTTTTTATTTTTTTTTATTGTAAATATGAACTAAATTTTAATGAACTTCAATAAGCTTCCTCTTGATCTCCCTTAATTCCCCTTAAGCTTTCATAATTTTTAATGGTCATGATATAAAACGTTTTTTTTCCCTATTTTTTTTTCTACACTTTTCTAGAAATAAACATAATTGGAGTGTCAATAATGGGTGATAAAAGGATCAGAGTATAGTTTCATTTTCTTCAAAGTTTTCTGATTGAACTTTATTATTTTCATTTAGACTAATATAACTGCGGATAGTAAGATACTGGGTTCGAATCTCGGTTCGGACATGGATGTATTTTCTCTTTCTCTCTTGTCTTTGTCCTTTCCGGATATGAATGGTTGCCTACCCTGTAAACGGGTATTTACGGCATGTGAGGAAGTCAGACTGCGCACCAAATTATAGTTCAGTTGGAAAAGTGGAGCAGTGCACCCCATATTGCCAGCCTAGCTGTCACTCGGAAAAAAAAAAATTAGAGGGATAAATGAATTATGTTTAAAAGAAAATAAATTGAAGAGTGAAAGAATTAACAAATAAACCTCAAACATTTTACTTAATTTTTCAACTTTATGCCTGGTGAATAAATTGTAGAAATCGAATATACTCCTTTTTTTAGAAGAAAGTCATTAAAGGAATAAAATTATATCATAAAGGTACATTTAATAACTATGTTTTAAGACATGTAATTAAAATGGAAACTAGTAGGCGGTGGTTTCTTTTATTTCCAATATACTAACTCTATTTTCGTCACACCCAAGTAACAATACCTAACACAGGTTTAACAATAGTTCTTTTTACTAACTTACACATTTAATTTACATATCTTTTTACCATCGATCATCCTCTATGAACTTAACTATGTGATTACGCCTAGCACAATTTAAAATGTGTCCTAAATATTCAGTTTAAAATTTTATTTCGTTTTTTCTTATGCCCTTTGCTAAGCCTTTTGTAAATAATATTTTTTTATAAAATTTAGTTCAAATTTAAAAAAAAAATTTTATAACAATAAACTACTATCAAAATTTGCCCAGAATTTTAAAATTTTATTCATTTATTCCAATTGACGAAATTTTAATTTTTTAAATAGACATATTTAAAGATGTATGCATCTTTTTACACTACTCGTGAAATAAATTCTTTTGATTTTTTTAAAAATTAATATATAAAGTTATAGATTTAAGTTAAAGTTATAACCTAAGCAATTATGCCGATTAATTTCAATTAAATCTTAAGCATTAAATGTCGATTGAAATAATAAAAGATACTTGCAGTTGAATCATAATCTTTCATAAACTCAGCAACCGATTAATCATAAAGTAATCACAATATCCTGATTGAGCATTTTGAATGTTTTTCTCTTTTGATTTGCAACTGTCCAATCACTTTTTAATCAAAAAACAGTTTATTTAAACTTCATTGATACTCAAAACTCTTCCGATATTGTGTTTGCATTCTTGACAATTTTCAAATAGCAGGGAAATTGTCAGAGAATTTTTTTGATCTCTTCTTAGCTACACACTAGCTACCTACAGTTTCGTAAAAAACTAATAGTAGTTGTATTTTGTGAATCAATAGAAATCTTTAAAGACATGGATTATAGATTACCTTTGAGGAATTATATATAATTTTAAGAAGGGTTTTTTAAAAAATTTTCCAATTTATTTTTAATAGAAGAAATTAATTATTTTCAAAATAAATTTTCATGATATAAATTTTGGGAATTATTTTCCAAACATTATTTTCATTATTTTCTCAAACTGTTTTAAAATCGAATGCAGAGAAAAGTAATTTTATTTTAAAAAGTTTTTTTTAATGGTTTCAATTTTAATACTTTACTTCTCAGAACTTATTATTATATTTTGTCAACTTTGTAATAAGCACTCAATAAAGTAAAATTAAAAGTTCTTTGACTTTAATGAAATTCTTAATAACAATCCAATTTTTAAAAAAAATCTATAAAAAAAAAATACAGTTCTTGAACTTCTTCTAATAGTATTCAAATAGCCTTATCAATCCAACATCATACATGAAAAGTTTTGATTAAAAAAGAAGCGTGTTCCAGGACGGATTCAAACACCTTATTAATTTCAATCTTAGCTGCCTGGAAATTACTTGCCTGTGCCCTCTGCTATTCCACTTGTCAATTGCATTTTAATTATCTCCTTCAAATAAAAAAAAAAGTGGTTGCTCTAACGGGAATTACGATCTCTCATCTCCTGAGGGTCTTTTCCTCTTGTAGGAGGATATCATCAACTTTTTCTTCGTCAGAAGAAGATCCCGGAAATGCGACTTGGAGAAGAGCGAATCTGATGCATTCCGCTGGGCATCGTCCACGATAAAAGAAAGAATTAAAGCAAAAATAAAGAGGGACAACTCACGACAAAACCAGCATGGTGCACAAAATGGTAGATCACCGACCTCTGGTGTTGTTGGAACCTTTCACCCCTTCTTTTTTCCACCGGCAGCGCTGTCTCTGGGTCAATGTCTAGCGGGTGGGAAGCAATTGGTGGACGAGCAGTCAAAAAAAGGATGGGTCATGAAGAATCTTGTTTTGTGAATCCATTCGATTATACTATATTGACACGAAACAAGCAATTCCATTTTAAAAAAATGGTATTTTGCTTAAATAACTAGAATAATAAAATGAAAACATGGTTTGTGCCTTACTGTTGTGAATCGAAAACTTGTCTTCAACGATAAGCTTAAATGCATACACTCACATTTTGATGAATTTTTAATTAAATGAGAATTGCATGATTCAGAACAAAATGGTTCCCAAGAGAGAAAAGAGGCATTTTATAAGAAAAGATCTTTAATAATTCATAGTCAATATCAAATCATGACCCAACAAAGATTAAATGTACTTTGTGAAGGTCACGATCTCGTATATACTGAATTTTTTTTCTTTGATTTAATTTTACATATCACTGTCATTAGAAAGAGAATTTTTCAATTTTAGCTGTATATATTTCCAATTTTAATTTAAAACTAAGCACAAAGATACGGATATAAGATTCACAATTAAATATATATAAATTCTTTCACCACAAGCATTACCTAATGTTATTTCCTTCTAAAAAAATATAATTTAAATTTCAAATACTAATTTAAGTTTCAAAATTTGTCTAATTTCTTGAAATGACTCCTTTCAAGTTATTTACGAATTATAAAAATACTTTAAATATCATTGCGTTTATCTTAAATTTCATTTGTATAAATTTTTCAAATTATTTAAATTAATCCTCTCTAACATTTCTTGACTATTAATACGAATCACAGAAGCTTAATTTGAATGTCTCAGGTCAAATATATTTTATATTTATTTACTAACCTATGACATATAATTTTATATCTTTTCCAACTAGTTAGTTTTACTATACTTTTTTAACAATAGTTTTTTTATTCTTATTTACATCCTGATGCAAATTTTCATAAAATGCAAAGATTCAAAATTTTATAATTTTAAAAACCTTAATTCAGTATATAAAATATTCAAAACGTAATATATTAATTAAAATATTTCTTTTTTTGTTTCTTCATTTAGAAAATAAGGAAAAAACATTTTGTTACTGTTTTTTCTAGTGCAATCTTGAAGTTAAATTTAGCTGATCACTAGATTAAGAAAATTAGAATATTCCTGCAGTAATGGAAAGCAAAGCTACCAGAAAAGAGATCATATAGAATTTCAAGAAAAAAAAAACTTTTCACGGCAATACTAAAATATAGTTCATAAATATATTTGAGATAAAATATTTTACAGTTATAAATATGTGTTTACTCTTTTAATTGCTTTCTATTTATTTGTAGATTCTGTGTAATATTATGGTAAAATTATTATGTATGCTGGTACACTTATTAAGAAAATAAAAAAGGTTAAATGTTTATAGTTTTTCTTTCATGGTAATTTAAAAAAATGTGACATTTTAATTTTTATGATACATATTTTTCAGACAATTTTACTTTTCGAACATAAAAAAATTAAAGCAACTTTGTCTTTTAGCCTCATATCCTCTTTTTTTAAATATATATTTTCAGAAATACTTCAAATTATGTAATTTTTTTATTTACATATAAAGAATCATTTTGGCATAGAAAAAGTTATAAAAAATCTTATCCTAATAAACATATGAATATTATATATAAGAAAATAAAATATATAAAATTTAACTGTGTGTGAGTAAGCATGTCATGCCATGGTTGTCAAAGTTTCATAGTGTAAAACTATGGATGTTATAACCTTGATTAAAAGTAATTATAACTTAATTTTTATAAAAGTCTAAATAAAATTTACATTACGGATTGAAATTTCCTGATTCTTACTTTTTAAACATTTCTATAACATTTTTGTCCAATAAAAATATACAAAAAAAAAATGTTTTATTTACCATCAAACGAAAAATAAAAAGTACCAACAAATAATTTTGAACAAAAATAATATTTTGCCAATAATTGTATTTGTCAGCAATTGGCAAATGCTTATAATCATCGGTAACTGCCAAATAAAGATTAAAGAATTAATAATGAACAATTACCAATTACGGAAGGTTAATATTAAGTAATGTCACAGCGTCATATTAAAAATAATTTAGTTTTCGTGTATAAAGAAATTGTGTAAATTATTATGGCTCTAAGTTTTCATTGAGATTTTAAAAAATGTAATCAAACTTAATTTTAAGTTAATTAAATTATGCTATCTAGATGTGTTTAATATCATTTTAAGGGATAAAATATGCTTCTGATTTGATGTTACATACTGACTAAAAATGTTATATAATGACTAAAACTTTTTTTTCAGTTATAATCTGTCTTTCATCAAGATTTATGAGAAAATAGAATTGATTTACGAAAAAACTATTATTTTATCTTATGAATTTTATCTTTATGAAATACAAAATTTTTATGGAACGATTGTTAGAAAGTTTCATGTACTTAATATAAAATATGTATCAAACTGGTTATATTTTATTTATTTAAAAAATACAAGTTAAAATCTATATAAAAATCATTTCTTTTAGAGATTAAATGCATTAAAATTATTAAATTATTATTATGACGATATTTTTATAGTAAGATTTTAACTTTCATTTAAATAATGATACATGGTAATCACTTGTAAATGAAAAAAAAAAAACTCCAAGAATTAACGAAAAACAAAATTTTTTAAATCTTATGATCTTTTAAATATGGCAAAATAATTAGAAGGATAGAAAATTGTGCTTAGATGAATAAATTTAATACATCACGAAAAATATAATAATATTTTCTTTCATAAAAGTAATTTTACTTAATATATACGTATAATTTACCTAATAAGCTATATAAGCTTATTAGGTAATGCCTATATAAGCTTTAAAGAAGTTCATATAATTCTAAAACGTTTTATTTACAATCTTGATTATTTAATTTCTCAATCCTTAACAGACAATTGATAAATGCAAATTAAGAATTTATAATATTTATACACGAATACGCGCAAATACCATAAAATACCATACTCAAATTAACAACATGAATGTTTAGCCTTCAAAGTGGCATTGATAATTCTATAAAAGAAGCAATAATGATTTATTTGTGCATTTGGGTATTGTTTTCATCTTTCCTTGAAATTCCATACAACCGATTGATTGTCTAAGATTTAATTAATTTATAAAGATACTTTATCTTTCATAAGTTTTTATTAGAAATTCCACTTTAAACAAGCTGCTGATTGCCTGAGCTGCTATCAATGACGTTTCATCTCCTATCTTGAAAATCCATGCTTTAGTTTTTCACAAAATATGCCTAATCAATCTAAGATCTGTTGAGTATTCTAAAAAAATATGTTATATATATTCTTTAACAAATTATTTACTGTTTTAAAATGTGCATAAAGATATATAAACTGAATTTTTTTTTTAAATTCGTTAATATTTATTTAATTTTCCGAAATACAATAACTATATTCACTATGAATTTGCCAAACATGAAAACTAAAATAAAAATTTCAGGTATTTTACATATTAAAATTTAGTAATTGACTGTATGGTTATAAGGTCATGAGCTGTTCCCAATACTATCAGTTATTAAATAATGTATATTTTGATTCTAAAATGAAACATTTTTTAATACTCACGAAATTTTAAAATATTAGTTAAAATTTCTTAAAAGAAAAAAAAGAAAGATTTTGCATAATTTACATTTAAAAAGTTTAAATTGATTCTAACTTTTCTTATAATAAAAAATGCTGTGCGTAATATGTATAGAAATAATATGATTGACATTAATTTGTTGGATAGGCTTAATATAAGATAATAAATCAAATATTATTTATCAAGTTATAATTATGAGCGTGTGAGAGTCATAACTATATAATAAATAATGTAAAATCAAATATTAATACATGTTCTTACTATTTTGGCTATAACTACTTATTCAGATAAAAAGCATGCCTATAATATAGTCTTATACAGTGCTGGTCATTAAAGTTGCAATATTATGAAGAAATAAAGAAAGATATTTATTTTGACTAAACAATAGAAAGGTAAAACTATTAAATTTGCAATCATTCTGGGGGCTTTCAGAAATGTGAAATAAGTAAAAACAATCTCTAACTCTGGCAGCTAAAATAGCGTGTACTCGATTAGGCATGAAATCGAACTTGTATTGGAAGACAGAAATGGCCTAAACATTCCATGTTACTCAAATTTACATTAACCGAAAAAGCTGGAGAATGGCAGTGGGCCACACTCTCAGCCCGTGATCATATGTTTTAAATTGGTGCAAAATTTTAAGACAATAGATGCTAGAACAGCTACCGAATGGTTATTATTTATAAAAAGAAAGGTAAGAATACGCCCATAACAGGCCTCAAAGATAGGACACAACTACCCACTGGCAATAAAAGTTTGAAATGTATCGATCGATATTCAAATTATCGCCATCTAAACTACAGATGTGCATTTCGTGTACCCAATGGCTGCTAATATCATCAAACCATATACGACATATGATGATACCAAATATGATAATATGATACCATTCATATGATGATACCAAATGCAATTAGTTTACGCTGGTTCTCTTTGGAGCTTCCTGACTGATATATACGCCCATTATAATATTCAACGCATAATCAAGATTCCTTTGAAAAGTGTACATTGTGTAACTGCTATATCCAGAGTGATTTTGGTAACAAACTCACTACTGTTTCTATGCAGCACTGTCAAGGGTAGTTAAAGTAATATTTCCCATGTTGACAGTTCTTGTAGTACCAAACGTCATCACACAGAGTTGACAGTGGTCTAATTATAGGACAGCTTTCTTTCTTTAGAGAATAAAGTCATATATTCGTACCCAGCCACAGTTGATCAACAGGATATGAATACTCTTCTGCAATACACGTCTGTTAGGATGGGTGCGCGGTAGTTTACAAAATTTCTTACCTTGCGATACATGAATATGGTTCATTGATAGAAATTTACGCGGTGAATCCTAAAGACTTTGCTGTGATCTTGATGACGTTTGGCTGTTCCCTTCGCGATATCAAAGCCTCATCACATAATGAGCTTACTGAGGCCTAGTGATATGACCGGATTCTTTGGAGTATATGGCCCCGGGTTCATTCCCAACTATTAAAATTTAAAGACTAATACTCAAGCCTTTAACTCAACAGTTCATGAGCTCAATTCACAGTTCAAGAGAGATTGTGGGTAGGGGCTCAGAATATCCTTTAAATTATATTTCCCTGATAAATTGGCCTTTTCATGCAAAATTGTAAGTCAACCAATCAACCAACGGATAGCAACGCAATTGGTATTCATTACTAATACCAAATGGATGTTATTAGAGGTTTCACTTATTTACAGTATCCCACTATAGGAGCTAAGGTAAAGATGAAGCCGAATTAAAGGAATATACTGCATAAAAACATAAGAATACAAACCAGCTTCAGCTATTCAATGTACAATTGTTCTTGGGATAATTTTGAAAACAGTCCCTGTTTGTATATGTGAATCAGTAGCTCATCTGTTAAAAATTACCATCCAAGATATTTACCTGTTTTCAGATGGTGTTATCCCTTTTAATGCAACTGTTACTGATTTACAAGTACTATAATCATCCAGTATCCATCACATAGCAATGACGTTGTTCTAGGGCACATAATCTAGTCGATTTTGGGATAGAATGCCTCTATTTTAAACATACTAATTATTGACTTCGTACACTGGAGTTTTTTCAGAGCTAGAAAATTCAGTGCATCAAGTCTTTTCTTTACAACATAACAAGCATGATTACAAACAATATATGGAGAAAAAACCCGATTCAACTCAAACTCCTATTTTTAATAAGAAATTGTCTTTTGAATACTGTATGCATTTCATTCAGTTTTTTACTGTTTAATGCTCTTAATATGATTATAATTTTTTTCAAACTTTATATATTTTTTACAAAAAAATATACCGGGACTTATCACTTTAAATTTTCACTGGTATATATTATCAGACAATTATATTATTATACTATTCATTTAAGTAATAAACTTTTTATTATAACACAGAAAAAGATAAGCTTAATATTAGGTGACCATACTGTACTTTTTTAATATCAAATTACCGATTTTCTATAGTTTAATAGGCGGCCGCTGTTGTAAGCAGGGAAAGTGTTGGAAGTCAGATCTGAAAGGCTTCTATCACAATGTATTGTTGTATTACTGTCCATAAAGTATCTGTCGGCATTAGAATAAAAATGTAACATTTCAAGATGCACTTGCTCTGCTAATACATTTAAATATCTCATCTTTGTTTGCTTACCTCGAAGAATACTAGGGAACTATTTCCATGGCAGAAGAATATGCCCCATATTATGATACTCCCACCAGATTCAGCACAGAGCGAGGAACGCAAGATGGATTCATGGCTTCTTGGGGATCTCTCCAAATTTGATGTCTTCCATCAGCATAAAAGAATCTATAGTGTGATTCATCCGAGCACATTTCCCAGTTGTCCAGTGTTTTCTTTCCTGATGCCATCGCAAAAGAATTATTGCATTTTGGGTAGAAATTAGTGGTTTTTCATAGCCACCTGAATGTTGTCCTCTTCTGTTCTGTGTGCATAGTTCTAGCTGAAAACTGTTTAGAGGAACCTGGTTGACGATTTTTGTCATTTTACCACAGTAAAGTCTTTATTGTGCCGGAGACAACGAAGATCATTTTCTTGGACAACTCAGGTAGTAGATATGTCTTCTTGACAAGGAATGTGGGTTCTGATTCCAACTTTTGAAAATCTTTGAGATGGCTGCTTTTGAGAACTCAGAGAGACTTGCTGTTCTCGAAATCGTGGGTCCTTTTAAACTGGCACATGCTATAAGCTCTTTTCAAATGGTGAAAAAGAATTCATTTATACCATTTTACTTCATTCATTCATTTTACTTATTCATATGGAAAAAATATTTCCTGTCTTTTTTACATAATATTTTAAAATTAAATTGATCAGATAATCAAATTATATGTATGCAAATAGCTATTAACAATAACCTGTATACTCAGCAAATTTCATCAACATTTATTAGACATCAGAGTTGCATGAATAAAAATAAAATATTTTTTGAAATAATGAATGTTTAAATCAAAATAAAACTTAGATATAAAAACAAATTACTCTGAAACAGTAAAGCCAAAATATTTGAACCATTTTTCATAGTGATTAAAAAAGTTTTTGATAAAATAAAATGTGCTAAAAATTGTTGTGTTGAATGAATTAATGAACAATGAACAAAATTTTTTTCACCAATATAAAATACAATCTGACATATTCTAGTCATTTTAATGTCTAAAATGCTCTGTGGCATTAATTAATTTAAGGATTTTAAATGCAATCAATTCATAAATGTCTTAACGAAATGTTTTAGAAACAAACAGTTTCTTAAAAATCAAGTATCAACGATAGTTAAATTACATAGAAAATTCCATCTTCTGTAGCAGCTATGCTATAGAAGATGGAAAACTTCCTGATTCAAAAATCCAATAACTGACTTTACTTAAAAAACATGGAACAATCCCTTTTAGATTAAGTCCAGAGCCGTGATTCTATCTGACTTCATTAAAATTCATCAAATTCAGCATATATCATTAAATGCCGATACAAGAACTTTTAACCTCTTTTTCTCAAATCATTAAACCTCCCTCGCTTATGGTAAACATATTCTAATCAAGCATACACAAAACCCATTCCAAGCGCATGTTCTTCGTAAAATTATTCCGAAAGGGTTATATGTGACTAAAAACATACCTCAGTCATTATTTAAATTTAAAATTATTTCGAGTAAAGAAGAATAAATCTTCTCTTCCTTGTTCGTCGTCCTGTGAAAATACACGTCGAAAAGTTTCTTTTTCATCAATGGAAAATTTTGCGCACCAAACACAAGCTGTGGGAATTTTATTATTATTTTTTTTCAAGCGATTGCCACGGAATGACCTGTAAACTAACTCTTTCCATTCAAGACTAATAATAAATAAATGAAAAATTCACTCGAGAGACATCTTGTCTTTTGACCGCAGAACTTGAAAAACAGATGAGATACATAGAAAACGAGAAAGAAAAACTCCCGCTGCCTAAGGGGAACTGACCGAAGAAGTTAAATGTTCCTGATCAATATGCGAAAATTGGCTGCTTTAGATATCTGTCCGCGAACGCTGACATATGGGGGTGAGCAGGCAAACATGGCAGAGGTCGCATAGGTAATGATTTCCGCAGCGGTTGCAGTTAAGAAGTGAATTTTTCAAGTAGGGGGATACCTCTCTTGTTTTCCTGATTTGAATAAGTTGCATTTGGGGAAAAAAATTAGAGTTGATCATGTACAAATATAATGGGAGAAAAAGACTTTTTTTGCAGATAGCTTTAATGTAATTCGTGTCATTCGTGTAATGGATTTATTGTTTTTGTTTTTTATTACTTTATGATTGTTTATGTCTAAAGGAAATTAAATTTGAGCCAACATATATGTTTTTGTAATGCAAATCGAAAACAAATATCATTGCAGTGTTTGCGTTTTCAGTATAGAAGTTGCCAAAGAAATAATTAAATTATTCAAAAAGATTATAAAAACAAAAATTAATCAAATAAAATTAATATTTCTTAAAAAGAGAGATTTCATTACATTTTCAGAATAAACTAAACTCAGATTAAATTCAGAATCTAACATTATTTAAATATTTAGCTTATTCTACAGAAACACACTGTTAATGTATGAAATAATTTATTTATTTATTTACGAATGCTGGTCATTAGTTAACGGACTTTCCAATATTTCTTGACAATGTCCTCATATTGAGAAAGTACGGTATATATGAAAGAATAAAAAAATATTTTCATTAAATTTCAGAATTTAATAAAGGAAAAATTAAAATGTTAAAAAAGTGTTAAAGCTAGTGGAGCTGGTATTGAATGGTTAGTGTTCTGGCTTTTGATCCGAAAGTTTTCTGGTTCAAACCTCACTTCGGATATGAATGTCTTAGTAATTTGGAATATAGCTTTATATTTACTATATAACAAAGACAATTTGACCAAAACGTTCAGCTTAAAGTGGATTCCAA
>JAPDSC010022390.1:0-30252 GCA_026290005.1 Latrodectus geometricus | reverse complement strand
AAAAAAAAAACCGTAAAATCCCTTACATTTAATGTTGTTTTTTAGATTTCTTATAATATACGTTTGTAATCAAATTTTACAAAACAAAATCGTGTAGTAAAAACTTTATCAGTGCCGTGAGTTTCTGTTATTGTTGATGAAATATTTTGATTTTGAAATTGGAATGAATACACAATGGGAGAAAAAAACACCTTAAAATACTTCCCACGACGATAGCAAAATTGTACAGTGCTCTTCATCAAATTTCTGGAACTTCCAAAAGAAATAATTTCTTTTCGTCCTCATTTTTTTCTTTCCCGAAAGAATCCAAATTACTTTTCTCTCTGCAAAAGAACACATGGAGCCCTCGAAATGCCCGCGTGCATCTATATTAAAAGGAACAAAGCTTGCGAAGTGCACATGCATACCATTTTACTCTTCCTTAACTATGCAAGATATGACACTGCCTTCCCAGCAAGTCGTGATGCAGCTTGTTCTTTTCCCTCCACAAAGGGTCATCGACTCGCCAGCGTTTATGTTCGCTGTTCCTCCTTGTATTTTCTTTGAAATATAGCAGCAACATGACATATTTCCAACTGTGAAAAAGAAAGAGCAATGACACTGATTTCCTTGATGAGGAGGGGACAGCAAATTTGATTCCTGGTGATATGCGACTGCAAAGTGGAAATTGAAAACGAATTTTTTTATATCTACAATGGGGGGGGGGGGTGGAGAAAAAAACATGACTGTTCTTTTTATTATTTAGTTAGCTTGTTGACGGGAGAAGAAGAAATACTAAGAAATTTTCTTTATTAGCGAACTAAGTATCAATAAACAACGAATAATGGATCAATAAACAAAGAGAGAAATATTAATATGTTTATACAAAAAACAAAGGACTTCACAAAACTTTACGAAAGAAATGATTGAAGTTTGGAATTTCATAAGGAAAATATTTTGATTTCTTTATAATTTCCCTTATATATAAAATTTGGTGATTGAAAACATTCCGTTAAAAATATAAAGAAAATTAAAATAATAAAATTTAATTAAATGTACATGAAATTTATTTTACTTTTTAATAACATAGCTTTTAAATCTCTCCTTCATTTGCTTTCAAATATATTTAATCAGTGTTTCAGAAGCTTATCCTATTTTAAACTTTAAAAATAAGTAATGGTATTAAATTTGCAAAAAAATATTTTCTTTCATGAAATTTGATTGTTTTTTCTGACTGTGATATTTGTACCACAATCTTTATAACTTATTATTTAAGGTACTTATTTTTTAAGAAGATTAATAAACTTAATAAAAAGTTACCATGTATATTTTTAAAAATTGAAAATAAAGTATTCCATTTAAAGCATTATTTAAATTGTGAAATAATATATATATATTTTTAAATAATGAAATCTATAATGAGGTTTATTAATATATTCCATTTCTGAAACAGTATAATTTAAAAATTAAACTGTAAAGAAAATTATATTGAACTACTTCATATGAGTTTCACTTAAAGTGCTTAAGTGATTTTTTTTTCATTCTTTTCCGTATAAGAACAAGTTAATTGTAAATTTTCTTCAAGATTTTTAAGTTCTGATTATCGACATTAGTATATTGTTTTATTGCAACTTATAAATGTCCTCATAGAGCAATATGGCAAAGAGTGTAGCCATTTTGTTTCCTTTTTCATGAGATCAGCTATTACAATTTAGTTATTTATTCGTGACAAAAAAGTTTCAAACACACACACACGACAGTAATTTTACACTTTAATAATTATTCAAAGAATTACCATGTTTTTGAGAAAAAAATTTGTTTTATTCTTAATATATAGTTTTTTACTCGACAATAATTGTTTCAAAAGATCAAACAATTCTTTCCCTTACTATATGCTTCATGAAAATTATTTTTTTAAAAAAAAATCTTTCTGGTAGTTTTTACTTATTTTACAACTTTTACAAAATACTAATGCTATAAAAAATTATCTTGGATGGCCTTTTAATTACTATTTTACACTTCTATTTACGAATTATCCAAAGATTTAAAGTCTTAAGACTTCTCAAAACTGATGGAATGAAAAGCAATTATAACTCTCTCAGTCTCATATTCGAAATAAAAAAGACGTTCAAGTAAACACTTTTTCAGATTAAAAAAATAGCCAAAAGTTATTTATTAGTTTGGGGAAAAAGAAATCCATTATTTTTACGTGAACTTTATGTAATTTCTTTTGGATTCACTTTGGAAAAAGGTTTAAAACAGCTTTCTTGTAGATTTTTAGGACTTGCGCGTTACGACTGCTGACATGCTGTTAACTTCGATCATTTTTGATATTTTATAGACATTTTCGACGATGCTGTATCCACATGCGAGGCGCATCTCTAACATCAAAAATACCCGAATGGAATCGACGAAACAAAAATTGTACATAACTGGTTGTTACAGTCTTATATAGGACGATAAACACCTTTCACAATTTTAGCCACCCGGCTATCTTTTTCGCCGTTACAAGAGAAAAACGAAAATGTATCGAATTTTCTGTTTGTTGTCTTCCATTTTTAAAACCTTGTACTCGTAACTGCATTAATCAAACAAAAAACCGCAAGAGGATATTTTAGTGTCAAATGTCACCTTTCCAATGAGCATAAATTTGAAACTGTTTGATAGATACCTCACGAGATATCGATCACTTCAGACGTCTACCGAAAAAATAATGGATAACTTTTTCCCCAAACTAATATTATTAAATAGGGTGAATGTCGTAAATGCGTTATCACTTTGATGTATTTTGTTTAATGAAATCAATTGTCAATATTTCTGACTGAGAAGAATTAATGTAAAGAGGTGTGTGTGTGAGAGAGAGAAAGTGAGTGAATGACATAAGTTCTCTAACATTCAACCCTTAAAGAATTTCGAGAACCTTTTGTGATTGTCTTGTCCTTCCAGCTCCATGTGACTTTGACCAGTCCTGTGTTTCTAAATAAAACGGTGTACCTTACTTTTTTCCTGGCAAGTCGTCTTTTAATCTCTGAGGGAT
Source organism: Latrodectus geometricus (assembly GCA_026290005.1). NCBI lineage: Eukaryota > Metazoa > Arthropoda > Arachnida > Araneae > Theridiidae > Latrodectus > Latrodectus geometricus. Next base: position 27,236 of record JAPDSC010022390.1, on the reverse strand, counting down.
GAAACCCCCTTTAAGCACACATATTTTATCTTTTTGACATATTGGAAACTCAAAAAATAGTATGTGCATTTTTCATTGCCAGTTAGAATTTTAGAAATAATACCGCAGACAACCTCTAAATATTTTAAAAGTTTATCTACTCATTCTTTTAAGCTTCCCTTTTTTAGTATTCATTTCCATTTTGAAGAACCCAACAGCAAACAATTTTTTCATATTCTATGCTTAATGAATAATTTTATGCACGACAGTAAATCCAACATTAAGTTTCTTCTGTATCATTTGATAGATACTAAGATTATTAATTCAAATTTTTCATACAGCTCTCATAATCAGGAATTACAACTGACGATGACCTGCTTCTGTGTTTTCATCCTTTAGTAAACACTTTGAATACAGTAGCCTAATAGCAGTTTTTCTAAATGCTAATTGTAGACATTGAATACATTCTTCTGGATTTAATTTTAAAACCATAATATATTAGCGATAATATTTATGCAGCAATCCAATTTTATTTTTATCTAAAATTTATTCAACATTTTCAATTGCCCACTAAAAAATCTTTCGATGAGATAGTGCAGTTCCTATTTCCAAATCTAATCATGAATTTTTTTCTAACACTTCTCATTTGCTTGTAAATTCTCATTTGCTGAAATTTAAAAGTGTCAATTATAACATAAGTACAAATTGTGACAAATTTAATAAATATAAATAATAATAAAGTGACAAATTTAAACGTAAAAAAATATTACAAAAATGTAAACTTATTTGATTTGACAGTTTTGAAATGTCAAAATGTTTGTATAAAAAATGAATCGATATCAATGAATAGAAGAGAAAGAATCAAATTTCGTGTCGAATAAATATTAACAGTCTAAAAAGTATCACGATAATTTGTCACAGTCACAAAATAATATATACTTTACAATGAGAGCGGCTGAAAGTCATATTAAGGTTATTACAGTTCAATATATATATATATATATATATATATATATATATATATATATATATATATATATATATATGGTGTAAATTTACTATTTCAAAAGTAATGGAGAACAAAATGTAAAGCATACATAAGCAGGGAGACTTAATTTAAATTATAGCAACCCTTGAAATAAATTATGTATTAAACATAATTGTGCACCATTTCTCAGTCTTGTTTAACACATGTAAGTAAAACACAGTCATAATTAGTCGTAAAAATATTCAAAAACTAAATATAAAATGCTTCTTCAGAAACAGCATTGTTTTGTATGAAAGCAAAGGAAAAAAAAATCTGCTACACAGTCAATTAATATCTATATCAGATTTTTACTTAAAATTTTAAAATTTCCTTCAAATATCTGATGCAGTAGTATCATTTGCACTGAAGAATTCTTTACTTTTTAGTGTTTGGTTTGTATTCCTAATTTAAAATTCATAAGCTTTTTCTGTAATTTTCCCTTCGGGAAATAAGGCTGAATTTTATGTTTTCTTAAAACCGAATTCTAAAATGTATTTTTGGAAATAAAAGCTATATTTTAACAATATATTTTAAGTTTCAAATCTTTCAAGTCGAAACTTCCAGCTGTGTTACATAACAATAATAAAACAACAGGCATTCACCATCAAAAATTCTTATACAAAATAAACATTAAAACGCACATGAAGTTTTCAAAAAATAGCACTTGAATTAATTTAAAAAAAATGCAAGTGCTTATTAGAACTGATTGCCGTAATAAAATACTCACTACGATTATTAAATAAATACTTTAATTTGTGAGGAAAACATTGCTTAAAAAAGTTGCATTTTCATGCTTGTACTGTATTTATTTTTCAAATCGAAATAATTTTAGAATTAATGTTAAAAATGTTTTCAAAATGTAAGACCTAATGGAAAAGCTCACGTGGATATTTTGTAAGAAATCGAAATTAAAGTGAAAATACAGTTTTCGTCGAATTAGACCTTATACATGCACAATCCTCATTAAAAAGATTGCAATTAAATTGCCGTAAATCAAGTTGAAGGGATAGTTCAAAATTATGAATAAGTATATGAATTAAAGTTATTAAATTAAATATTTAATGCCAATTTTGTGAAATGGAAAAAAAGAATTCTTTTTTTTTTTTTCTTTCTAGATTTTAGGATTTGAAATAAGGTGAAGTCAATAAATTTACCTTTCTCAACATATTCAAGTCTTGAAAAATAGAATGTTTCAAAAAATTGGATTTTTCAAGGCTAGAATATGTTTTACATATAACATTTCAATTTTCATCTCAATACCTTTGCGATGCTGAAGATAATATGAATATGATTCTTGAGTTTGGTGGAAGTTTCCTTTCAAAAGTTACATTCGATAGAAAAAAATATATTTTTTTAGCACACACGAAAGTTGAAAAATCCTTAGACTTGTCCACAAACTTGCCGAAGTTGTTCAATTAACTTTCAATATCATTTGTCTTTTCTGTGAATCATACATGAACAAGTTTATTTTAAATTTTTTATAAATAGTATGAGAAACTGGAATAAAAAACCAATTTCAGAACTTTTTCGTCGATGACCATACTGGTTTAACCTATTTCGTCTCTATGCATAAAAATGTATTTATGTCGTAGAGTTTTATGTCAAGTTTCATGTTTTATTGTGAATTTATGTCAAGATTATTTGAGTCGTAATGGCACAAATCCACTTTTTCCCTTTAAATTGAAAAATTATAAATATAAACTTACATTTTCTCAAGTCAATAATATTATACATTATACTACGAATTTTGAAACTATAAATAATCCAACAATCATTAACACAGGAAAATGATAACTTTACTTAATTTATAATCAATAGTGAAATAAAATTTTAAATTATCATATTATCTTTATTTTCATTCTAATTTTAATATTATTCACATACATCATCTTTATTTATGAGTCTCTTTTTATGATCTCTATTTATGAGTCTCATCTTTATTATCATGCTATATTTATGAGTGTGTGTGGAATCTATAACTTCAAACACTGCTTTGAATGGTAAAAATATATTGCATTTATAATGCATATACATGCATTATAAATGCAATATATATTATAAATGTGTCCTTGAAAATGAATGATGTTTTATTATTAAGAGCAGAAAGAGAAACAGACTCAGAGAAAAATAAAGAGATTATTTTTATCCATTAAAATAAAATTTAAAACGAGCGTTAATTCTATCTGCATAATAATCTATTCTAATGACTTTGCTCTCTTCTTAATTTTAGCTTAAGAAATTTTGTTTCATAATGAACAGAAAGTAATTTAAGATTACTTTCAGTTCAGGCTATCAAAGAAACCAGCTGATTTGTTCCACATGTCCGGTCACGCTTTGGCCATAGTTCTGGTTTCCTTATTACGTCCTGAAAAGCAACGCACTCGGTAGCACGACTTCATGAATTCCAGAAAAGTACCTCCAGGAAAACAAAAAAATACTGGGTGTTGCCTCTTTACTTATCGCCATCTAGTGGCAGGCTGAGAAATGGTCACGATTCCGCTCCTGAAAATCATAACCCTTCACCGCGTGGGTGTGGAAGACAGTGTTGTCACACAGTTTCATCTACTTCGAAGTACCTTCTTCCCTGTTCTACCAAAGGGTTACTTTGTTCCTTCTTGCTGGCAGCTGTATAATTGTCCCTGAACATACCTCAAAATGCACGATTTTTAATGGTCCAACCTGTTGAAGGGACTCTTTCCCGTTAGGTATGTATCCCCATGGTACATAACCCGCTCGTTATCCTATTTGTGACTGGTCGGCGTGACTCAACAATAAAGATATGTTAACATTGCTGGAAACTTGCAGAAAGAAGAAAAAAAAAGCTTGGGAAATTCTAACTTGGTTTGCTGATGAAAAAGGTATCACTCTAGGTGGCAGACCACCCTTTTCGATGGAAAAGATAATACAATTAAACAAAGGATTCACTATCTTTTTTATAAAGGATAATCTTTAGAAAGTGAAAGGATTCTAAGTTTAAATGGAAAAGGAGTGTGAATTCAGATAAGGATTTCGAATGAGAGTGATCAATTTCTTCGCGGTAGACCATAGATTAGGGGAAGAATTTTAATCCGCCCTAATCCCCAGCTGTGATCCACAGATAAGATTACTGACATTGACAGATAGAATGGACAGATTATAAACGAGGGTAATGCGTCAACTTAAGTTTACATGTAAATAATAGGAATGATATTAAAATGATCAATCACACATTTTAAAATTCCGTGAGAAAGATAACATACTATGTGGAAGAAAAGGTGTAAATGAATTTATGGAATCTTGGATGGATATTAAAAATGTAAATAAATAGGAAATCAAATATGAAATCAAGATGAAAAGAGTATCACAAAAAGTATTAAGTTCAAATGTTCACTGCATTTTAAATTGATAAGAAAATAATGATAAATGTTTCTGAAAAATCAAATCGAAAAACTAAATGAAAAAACTTCAACCTACAAGTCATTAAAATAATTAATTGTAATAAGGAGCAAAATAATTTTTACTTTTAAAAAAGTAAAAATCATCATTTTCTTTATCGCAACAAGTAATAAATCATTTTTAATTTTTTAAAGTTTTTTTGTTGAAATGCAACAAAAATTATTTATTATGCTTGGATTGCATGAAATATATAAAAATATATGAATATTTTTTAAGATAAATCACAAGCAATATTTGAAAACAGGTTTTAGAAAAAAAAAAATTTAAATACCAAAATGCATCCATGCAAAATTAAAGTTATATTCCTTGTCCCATGATTAAATTATTTAAACTTGATCATTACATGACTTTTGCATTGAATTACAATCTCGACGGTTCGAATAATTAATAAAATGACTTAACGTCCTAATCTAAATAATAATTTATTTTTTATAAATTATAAATAAATTTATTTTAAATATCTAAGAAATAAATCCACTCTTATCTAAAATTAAAAAAAATATTTTACGTCCAATTTTTTTATGATTGTTAATTTTTGGAAATCACAAAAATAAATAAATAAAAATTGACATCTATATCAATCAATATATGAACATAAAAAATTTTCAATGAAAACTAAAAAATTTCTTCGATTGTAAATAAGTTTTTCTTAAGGTAGCTAACTATAAGACAAATTTATCTACGAAAATAGTTTTTTGTGGATTTTAAATTGTTGCAATTTGGGTCAATTTTATTTTCTTAATTTGAATCTCAACTGGATACCACCCTCACCACGCCTTAACAATGCCCTGGATGTAAATGCAATAAATTTTAAATATATTTATAGGTTAATTTCGAAAATAATGTTTCAAAAAATAACTTCAAACATTCAAAGTTTACAAAACTGTATACCACATTGTACTCTTGTAATTAATTAATTAACAGTTAATAAATTTACTAATTTTGTATTTTTTTTTTTTTTTTTTTTTCATTTATAAAGTTAACATAAAGACATAATTTCTGTTATAATCACGATTTATATAAAACAAATGGAACAAATACTTAAGACACATAAAAATTTTTTGATTGCTGATTATGAAAATAAAACACATCTCCACCCTATAAATATTAACATTATATATATATATATATATATATATATATATATATACTTCTTCAAGTTTCTTACTTATCATTACAAATGTTGCATGTGTTCTACTTATGCTACACGACAAATCATTATAGTGAAGTTCACCTTATGGCATCTAATATGTCCCTATCACGGTTCACCAACGGATCTGTGAGTGATCTTAGAATTTAATCAATGTTGGCGACAGTGTGAAGTGTAATTTTTTCCCATGTATCATAAAAATCACACACTGATGACCTTATAAGGTCATCAGATCTTAAGGGATTTCTGAAGAATGAAAAGGCAGAAAATCTTGTTGAATACTCATCATCCTGCAAGTTACTGTCCCGAAGGCTTCTGTAGAATCATAATAGAATCACCTTCGATGCAAGCAAAACTTTATTGTCGATTCCACTATAAGCTTTTTATATTAATTATTAGTACTAATGGTGGGCATTATATAGTTGATATTAAAAACTCCAAAATATACGAATCATTAGGAATCCCTTTTATAGTTGTAAAGATGATTATAACGAATGCTTGGCAAGTTACGATCACATAACTCTTCAATATGTTGATTATTAGTACTTAGATGAAAAATTATGTTGGTTATTAGTACAAATGGGTGGACATTATATACTTGAAATTAAAAACCTCAAAAATTATGAATCATTAGGAATCCCTCTTATAGTCTTAATGATAATTTTGACACGAATATTTGATAATGAATGCTTGGAAAATTACGATCATAAAAATTTTTCCTGCTTATATTATACTGATGATTTTCCAAAAAGGCAATAGCAAGTATATTTCTCAAGTCGTACTATACACAATCATTTTTTGTGTAAATGACACATTATTGGTTAATTACTGATTCCTAAAAACAATTTTCAAAATTTTCAGAAGTAAAATTGCAATTTGTGTATCATTAAAATTGTAATTAATTGAATTTTAAATATTTTGTTTACAAAATAACACTTTTGTTGTCAAATATTGTAGTAAATTGTTTCCATGAAAATGATCGTAGTATACTACGATCATTTTATATAGTTTATATTTTTATGAAGTTTTCCAAATCTTTGTCAAGCCAATGATATTATGTCAAAATAATATGTATATATAAATAATTTTTAATATTACTTTAATTATTTTCACACTTTAATATTAAAAGCAATAATTTATAAATTTTATCGTTGCAATGACTGCGAAAGTAAGCATTAAGCAAATAATAAGTTAAAAGAAAAACCCCAATAAGTTGCTATATTTAAAAATCTTAAAAAGTATACTTTGGTGAAAACCAACAATTGTAAAGCAATTTACCTAGTTTTGTTCAACGTCATCGTTTGTGATATTCTTAAATGTATAGCGGCCAGCTACTTATAGAACTCCTTAGATGAGTTCGTAATTTGAGAAACCAAGTCGTTTCACTTCTACAGCAATTTTAAGCTGGGTACACAGCTTCAGAAGTTAATCTCGATGGTGGAGATTAAAAAACCATAACCGCAACTCCTCACGAATTCGGAGCTCATAAGAAATTGCATTTACGAAAAAAGGAATCCTAATCGCAAGTCCACTGGTAGCATTTTTTCTCTTCCCTTTTCAGAACCACTGGTCTTATTTAGATGATTCAGTCTTGTACATTTCTCTTGTAAACTAATCAGGCAGCGGTCACGACTGACCCCAGGCCCTAAATAAAGGGGAGGAGCTCTGCTGGCTGACTACGCGGAAATACTTAAGGTTCATCTCTGATTGTAGATGCCTTCCTTCAGACATCAAGCTCTTGCCAAGAAATTCTGGATGTAAAACTCATGAAGATTGATCACGTGGTTCTCAAAGCAAAATAGAGGCACGATCGAACCGCCTATTTAGTGTTTCGAACAATGATTTCTAATGCACTGTATCTGGCTTTTCATTTGCTCACAAACCGATAAAACGTAGAACATAATGGCAAAAACTTAATTCTGTGAATGTTCTCTAAGGTCATAAGCACAATCTTGAGTAATTCATCGGAGCCCATAAACGATTATCTATCCAGTTTAGGCAACGAATCCTCCATTTTGTTGTGGTTTGAGTTCAGTAGCTGTAAAACCGATTGTGATAATTCTGCGGTTCTCAAAACTTCCCACACTTACTACATTGACGCCACTAAATTACACATTCGGTGGCTTTTTTTCAGGCTGCTGTAAATTGTACGTCGAATTAAATGATAATAAATGAATAGGTACATAAGAAAGATTAACTCACTGAACTAATTATTCAAGAATTTTTCATTTAATAACAAGGAAGAGTACATACAAAAATTAAAGAATCTTTTAAAAACGTATTTACATATATCAGTCGTGGGCTTAGATGATTAATGATAAGTTAGTTTTTTTATATAATTAAAATATGCTGTTTTGAACAGATCTCAAACAAAAAAAATCCATTTCAGATTGTCATTTATGGGAAAACAGTTCTAAAAAAGCTGCTAAGTGGTAACTATCTTTGCGATTAATGAATGAGCATACTATATCAAAAGTATTTTTTGATATCGTTCAAAGTCAAAAAGATAACCACATTATAAAAACTAATGGTTTCTATGAACTGAAACACGCACGAACTTGTTTTATTTCTTTGATCATGCAATTCTTCGTGTATTAAGTATATTCATTATTATTAGTTTCTGATAATTCAATCGGCAAAATAATTTATATATTCAACTATAGCAATCTTGACACTTTCCTTCATCATAAAATATACTTTATAATGAAGGAAATAGTGTTAGTTATCATTATTGGGTATACTTTAGTATAAAAAAATCAATGTAATGACAAAGCAAGCTGTTGCAGAAGCATTCCGCAAGAGACAAAAATTAAAGAAAAATCTTCGTTATTCTAGAGTAATTTAAAATTTTCAATTTTGATAATAAAAAATAGTTTTATGAGCAGATTAATACGGATTTATTTACATTATACTTTCTGCACTAAAATCAACTAGGATTCATTCTGAATTGCTGCTTATAGATTCTACGATTTTGAACTGCAACTTTGAATGGAGCATAATAATAAATCACATTTCAGAGCTGGTTCTTTCTAAATAATGCTAATCTTATCCCTATGGGGAGCAGATTTGATGTTGACAAATGTTATCACAACAATATAATGTTATCTTTAGACAATTAACCACAACCTGAAAAGCAGAATTCTTTGCCAAAAATATCTTGTTCAATTTGTGGCCAGGTCACCGAATTAGATGTATAAGTTGTCATTATGTGCCCTTCGTCACAATATTTTTTAATAAACATGATGTGAAAAATTCTAAAGATATAATATACATGCACATTACATACCTATATTATTTAAAAATTCTTTAAGAATATTATTTATGAATATCTGCAGCTTTACTGGAATTTCTCGATAATTAGAAATAATGCTACCACACAGCAATGCAAATATTTCATCAATTACCTAAGTTTATGTCTAAGTAGAGAAAACGAAATTATTTTAAGGATGTAAAATTATAGAGCAGATAGTATGCAACTCTTGATCATGCCTTTCAGAGAAAGGACATGACCGACTCTTGTAAGAAAACCTTGGAATCTATTGGCATATTCAGAAGAATTCCTGTTATCAGTTTTATGCACGATAACGTTTGTTTACTTTAAATTTTTTATTGAAATAATTTCTCAAGAAAAATACTCGTCAAATGGATTGATAAGACTCTAAAGTATCTTGTTTTTACATATTATATCTGAAATATTCTTACAACAGTATTTTCAAAAAATTTTTCTAACCTCTAAGAAGCATCCAAATTGGTTTGCTGTCGTTCAGAGACCATTTTTTCACACAAGAGCTGAGTTAGGAAAACCCAGGACCTGAAAATAGTGCTTTTGAAAAGATGAGAGCTGTGGTCTCATTTGGTCTTTAAACACTTCATCTTCAACGTGAATTTACATTTCAAAAGTTGTTAAATTGTACGAAGCATTAATGAAGCAATTTTTGATTCCATTTAATAAACTTTCCTTTAGATTTTTCATATACTGATGAAACATACACACAATATGAATGTGCACAATTGTTCTTTAGCAAATATTCAGTATATCAACATATCTGTATGATTTCAATTTTTAAAAACTACAACTTAATTTTAAAATATAGATTAGGGATATTATGGATGTATATTGGGTACTTTTTTTAACAATTTTTAAAATATATAACGGTTAATAATATCTTTCTGTTAACAAAATTTGTATTTGATTCTTACGTTTAGATGTTTATCAGTGTTGATCTTGTTTATGTAAATTCTTATCTTGTGATCCCTACCAATAATCATTTATTCAACTCTACTGTGATGCTTTGACGTAAAGTATGATTCATGCTTTTTTATCGACACTACAAAATAAATAATAGTCATTTTTTCTCATTACGATTATTTATTTATTTTTTGGAAAAAAAAGGAGAACAAAATATTTTTTGTCATCAATTATGAATAGATTTTTGTAAAAATATAAATTTAATTCAGTGACCGTAATTATTTACCAATAAACCATCAATATTTACTTTTTTTCCTTATAACAGTTTAAAAAAAAGTTTTCAAGTCTTACCCCTATGTACACCCACAGAATCCAAAGACTAGCAAACTCAGCAAATAAAAAGTTTTCATATCCTATATGAGTGTGATGCTCTTGCCTTACAAGATTCACTACTCTTCAGCTCATCATATCCTATATGAGTGTGATGCTCTTGCCCTTACAAGATTCACTACTCTTGGTAATCTATATCCTAAAGAGTTACACCTAAACTCCATTGAGGGCCTATCAGACTTTATAAACAAAGTAGGTGACCCAAGACAATGGAACTAGGAAAAAATTGGGCTTGGAGCATGGTACAAAATGCAACAATGCAGAGGTGCCGCATATATGACAAGCTCAAGAAGAACAAGAAGAAGAAGATACTTTCCAAGTATTTATTTTCGCTAAATACAGCTAAGGACCTGAAAATTGTGTACTAAGAAAAAGAAATAGAGAAAAAAATCCCGCTTGCTCAGGAAATGAGGTCAACACCTGAGTTGAAATTTTCTTTTCCATGCCTAAATAGTAAAACCTTTAACATTCATGTGCCTATACAGAATGATGATTTCAGGTTACATCAAATATTGATCCTGCTATTTTGTTAACATGAGAAGGATACTTGTCCAAACCACATCATGAATCTTCAATAGAAATAGAAAGGACTGGTCTGTAGAACTGATCTAAACACTTAGATACTAGCACAGTAAATACAGAATGGCAACCCTAATAAAAACAGGCGTTGAGAATAAGTAGTATTTTGATTATATAAAAAATATATTTGCAAGAAAATAATTTTAATTGAACTTATGTCATCATGAATATCGTATATAATTAATAATTTAGGTATATGAATTTTGTAATTTATATGAAGTAGCCAAATATATTGCTGAACTGATATTCATTCTGTACATACATTTCTAATTGTTTAAGGTGCTTATAACATGGGAAGTAAAATCATTTATCTATTTTAATGTTAAAGGAAAGTGACTCATCCAAACGAAAAATAATTAATTTTATTGGTAACCAATTTTAATATAGTTTATAAGCCATGAAAATACAGGCAATAAAAATCTTTTAAAAACAGAGAAACATATTATTTAAGATTAGTTTGGCTAAAATCATAGATAACTTAGCTATAAATAACATTATAAAAATGTTTCTAAATCATCAAACATGTATAAAATTCAGTATGCTAGGAATTGAATCAATTTTTTTTAAATGTGTGTGTGCGGTTGTATTAAAAATTTTCATATATAGCTCCCATAGAAACAAACAGAATTATTATATCTTATAATAAAATAATTGAAATTTAATTTATTTTCAAAAACAAAAATTACTAAGTTTGCAATTTGATATTTAGTTATCTGAATTATATAAGTATATGAAGTTTAATAATTCTTGTATGTTTCATAATTTGGAAATTATAACGATACAATACTTTTACTCATTTCCGTTTTAATATTTTTTGAATAACTATTTCCACTGTGTTTATAAATTATTTTTAACTTTTACCCATTAAATTCAATAAAAGTTTGGTTTGGTTGATGCTGTACAATTTTATTTTACACAAAAGAGCTAACTTGGACTGGCATTTATAGTTTAAAGTAGACTCCAAATTACTGTAGTGGAAATCGAGCCCACAGGCTACTGAAATAAAGGCCACAATGTTAACTAGCTAGATATCAGATCCTACAGATTTCCTAAGAAGTAACATTCCCAGAAAGTTCAAAGAAAAGAATTCAACAATTCTTCCAAATATTTGTCATACTTGTTATGAGTAATATTCAGAAAAAAAGAATTGAAAGATCAGTTTTGAAGTGCACTATATAAATGTTTGTCTATAACTCAAAGATTATTTGTTATTCTTATTGCAACATAATTGTTTAACAAATTATGGTTCTAACTGCTTTTAGCCACTTATATTGACATTCAAAGGAAGTTTCTTTGAAAATAGATAACATGTGTTACTTGTTTTTGTGGGACAATCCATCTTTATCTGGATTATGAGTAAAATTTCCCATCAATCTATTTAAAGACACAGGTAGAATCAGTTGTTCCCATTAAACTTATTTTAATCCTCCTTAAAGGTTTTAAAGAATTTATCATGACAAATTGAATGAGTAAAAGAGAAGGATAATACGCAAATTTATTTCTTCTTTTTCTCATTTTATAAAAGGATTCATTACATAAAAGGCTTTATATTAGCTTTATGCTTTAAGAATAATAATAATAAATTTAAGCAAAAATAATTTTAATTTAGAAAAAATGCATCAAGTACTTTTTAAAGTATTGAAATTTATAAAATAATTATATTTTAATTGCATTATTACAATCAAAATTTTTAAAAAGTAATAACCAATTAAGTGCAATGAATTATGAATTTTTAAGTATTACTAATTACTAACTAATAATTCATTGCATAAAGTATTGCCAAATGTTAATTTAAAGGTAATTCAATAAGTAATGTAAAATAAAGTTAATTTGCTTCACTTTCAATTAATTTAACGATAAAAAAATGGAAATATTATGAATTATTTTCTTAAAAAAAATTGAGCTTTTAAGAATACCTAAGTAGAAAATTTACAAAAAAATATGGCATTTACTATACAATTAAATAAAATATTATTTGTGAACACCACTTAGTAGAAAATAAATTAAATATAAACAATGTTTTAACATCACTTTATTTTTCAAAATCCTGCAGGAGGATATTTACTCAAAAAATTTTTTAATACTAAGGGATATAAAGCTAAAAATTTGAATCGTTCTCCCATCTGATCTGGTTTAGTGAGCATTTCATAACCAGACTGTAAGGATTTCTGGTGATCAGGAGTAGTATTTTCCTTTAGTTTCTATGAAATAGAAAATAATTTCAGCCAAATCTTCAGTGAATTAATTACACTGTCACAGAAAATATAAATAAATGGCAAAGAAAAAATAATGGTAAACAATTATATTTTACATAACAATACATATTAGTTTCCTTAAATTCTAAGAATTTTTTGTTAAATCAGATAAAAAAAACAATTATTTCATGTATAATGCAAATATATCCTTTATTCTTTCTTTCTTCATATATAATTCTCACTAGTATACTTAATTAAAACATATAATACAAACTTCATTTGAAAGCTTAAATAATAATATAATTTGAGATTTTATATTTAATTATTGAATATGAAATGCAATAATTTAAATGTTTATTTTAATTACTTTAAGTAATTTTTTTAACAATCACTATTCATTTATTTCTTATATGATAAACAGATTTTTCATCAAATTGTTTTCTATTAAATTTCTAAAATTAAAATTTTAAATAAAAATGGCAAACATGCAAACTTATAATGAAGTATTACAAAATGATGTATTCCTTTATTATTTTTTTAGAAACATTCAAATATGCTGTTAGTCTCAATGGCCACTTTGTTCTAACATAAAACAAAATGGATTTCCTTTTCAATTTATACAAGACAATTTTTAATCTATTTATGATTTAATTTCTAAATTTATATAATACAAAAGTTGAAAAATTGTCTCATTAAAACAAAATAACTATTATTTTTTATTCTTATTAAATTCAAGAGACTATAATCACAAATACAACTTGGTTAGCTATTCAATTAAAATTTTTCTGCTATTTTCCAATTTTTGACATTTCAAAAACAGTTCTTTAAGATTTTAAAACATAAAAGATACATGAATAAATATGCTTTACAGAACAATACAAACACAAAATTTGAAATACCTGCAATCGTATTTCTATCCCCATATTGTGTAAAAAATTTGTTTGAGTAACTGGTCCATATACCACAGCTGCAAAAATATATAACAAGTTATTTTCAAAAATTGTTTAGAAAATTACTAGTTTATAATCAAATTATAATTTTTATTTAATTGAAATGATATTTAAAACCTTAAATACAACGATAAGAAATATTTAATATAACAAACTGACCATTTTCTAAATGTGGCACTTCATTGAATTATGATTTCCTACTAAATGCTTTAAAAAAAAAATTTTTTTTTTTAAACAAAGAATATTTTTAAGTTAAATAACATACATTTTTGCAATTGAATTTTATATAAAGATTATTAACATATTGTTTTTTAATTATTTTGTAGTTGTAATTTCAAATTGAAAGTAAGACACAATATTAAAGTATTTTTTTTTTCTCATGTGTATGAATGATTGATTGATTGACTCAATGATTCTTAATTTAAAACTTTTTCTTTCACAATATTTAGCATATTTTCTTCTTTTTATATAGAATAACATAATTTTTGGATACAGAAACAAACTCTAACAGTTTTTAAGGCTCCTGATGATCGAAAACAAGAATACAAATATATAATAATGAAATAGATGTAAATATCAATAATATAAAATAATTTAGAAGAAAATAATGAACTTCAAATTTCTTTAGTTGCCACTTAGACGATTTTAATGCAATTGATTCAAGAACATTTGTGAATACAAATGAAAATTCATGTGATTTCATTAGTAAAATTTTAATTTGAAATTCCAAAGTTATCACTTTACATCATCATCACAAGATACATTATCCTTAATTTTGCAGTTATCCCAGAAAAACATTCTTCTTGTAATCTATTTTTAAAAACCGACAAAAACTCAATTGAACTTTCTTTTTAGTCACAGATTACAATATAGATTTCCTTTTATTATGAATGAAAAATGAATATATTAAATTTTTGATTGCTTGGAATGTTGCTTATGCCAAATATATATATAAAGGAATGAATTTATATATTTAAAAAAAAAGTTTAATACTAATGAAAAACAAAGAAAATAGCCAAAAAATATTTAAAATGACACTTAAAAATATATTTAACATAATTAAATTGAAAATTAGAAACAGAAATTTTTCAAATAAAGTGAGATAAAAAAAAAAATTATCAACTTTTTATCCCAAGGATGGATTACAGGGATCATTATATAGCACTTAACACTTATTTTGAGTACAAAAATTATGCAAGGAGTGATGCAGGATTTTTATATTATGAATAAGCACACTTTTTAAAACTGCCATTGCTTCACATTAATTAAATGAGTTTTGAACAGTCATTTTGATTAAAATTTGTATGCTCTCAAATTATCTTAGCCAATGTGATTCACCTGAGAATGATGCTGATTGGTTGGTTGGGTTTTCTGGAGCAAGGTTCAAAAAGGACAAGCTGCACCAAAGCTTTGTTTCTATAAATTATTCCTTTATTGTAGAAAACCCAAGCAACATTAAAATCAAATTAAAAATCAAAAAAATAGCATAAATAATTAATTTAAAATAAAGATAAATACAATTTTAAAATTTAAATAAAAAAGGTTTCCGTGATTCATCAAACATGGTTAAAATATTTGTTTTAAAAAATGTAAAATGATAAAGGCTAAAATCTGGATATAAGTTTAAAATATGATAAACAGTAATATGGTTCATCACACCTTTCACACCATGGAATTGATTAATTTAGAAAAAGATACTTATATATGAAATATGTGTGTCTGATACGAAGGCAAGTTAATCTAACATCTGCTGAGAATGATGCTGAAGCAAATTAAAAAATCCAATACTCAAACATTAAATAAAGTCATTGTTTTTTCAATAATACAATAATATACTAAATATCAAGAAGTATAATAGAAATAACAAAACAGCTTAATTTACTGGTATAAATGACCTTACTTTACAGAGACAAATCATATAAATAAACTAACCTTTTTCATTAGCCTGCTTTTTAAGGTAAGAAAAATCAACATCTGCTGTCAAATCAGCTTCTCCTGGGCACTTAAGAGGATCATGGAGTTTATGGTTTTTAAAACTCTAAGTAAGAAATGAGATAATATGGTATAATAGAAAACATATTTAGAGCTTTTTCTTTCAAAAATATAAGGAAATGAATCATATATGCAAATACATGTATATTAATAAATCCATTAAAACCTTATTGGACATATTCTCTCCTCCATTTTAAGAAATTGCAAAGCATTGATTGTTAATTCTTTCAATTTATTTAATACATAGTAATAAGAAAAATTTCCAAAGAATGAAGTTTAAAAACCTACTCTAAATGTATCAGTTTTTTCTCCTTCATGGCCATAATCAATTATTAGTGAAATACCACCATCTTCTTTCATTCTCTTTAAAATGCGATCTAGAAGAATCAATGATTCTGATGAAATTTCTACATGATCCCGCTTTTCATTGTCCTAAAAGAAAAAGAAAATATAATATCATTTATGTAGTTATATTTATCTTCCTTATTTTGTAAAACTTCTGTACACATCAGTACTATTTTTAAATTGATAAATTTTATTCCATTTTTCAACAACTTCATACATAATCAATAATAACAAACATTTTCTTCAATCATTTGAAGAATTCACATAAAATTAAGTATATCATGAAAAACATAGAAATTTTAGATTAAAAAATTTATAATTTTTCAAAATGCAAAAATGATGAATTGAAAAAAATCAAGTAAACAATTGTTTCTACAAACACTCACGTTTTTACAAACTAGTGGCTAGTTTCTACCCTGACAGTATAGACACATTAATAATTTAACTCTCAATTATGAACTATAATTTTGAAAAATATCTTTTTTTGCAAACTTTTGCTTCTAACAAAAAGATTTTTTTTTTCATTCTTTTATTTTTATGATCTGATATTTTCAATTTTTTAAACACCGGGGAATAACACCGGAGAACTCGATTTATTCTTGAACAATATAGAAAGATATGCAGACATTCTAGACACTATGAAGACAGACACAAGATGGAAAAAAACTATGGAGTTGAATTTGATTTATAGCCTTCTTATATGTAAGAAAACAAAAAGGGAAAAACTGCTCTCGTCTCCTTATGTGAAAATTTAGAAAGTAGGAACAACTTTGAACAGTTTGTGATCAGTTTTGTAGATGGTTTTGTTTCATTTAAACAACACAATTTAAGAAATTTTGTTTATTGAGAAGGGGATTTAGGGTTTGTTGTGGTTAAAAAAAACAAGTGTTTATCAAGTCAAAATAAAAAAGAAAATTCTAAAAGTTAGACAAAAAAATATTAAAGACAAAAAATCCTTGATAAAGTAAAAAGTACCAGCAAAATATTATAGAAAAACAAAGCATCTGAAATTGAAAAAAGTTTTCCCAGCTTGGCTGGGAAAATTGAGGAGAGGAATGGAGATTCCAGTTCAAGGTAATGTTAAAAAGAAATTCAACTTATTTGCAATGAAGCTGAACATAAAAGTTCTCGAAATATCAGATAGTTGGCTTCAAAAATTCACAACCTGACACAGTTTGAGCTTTAGAAAATTGTGTAACGAAAGTGTAACTGAGAATACATTTCACAAACTAAATGAAAAGAAGGAATATAAAAAACACATTTTCCAAGTACAATCCAAAGGATGTTTTCAACACAGACAAGACAGGTTTTAAGATCTTACCTAAAAGAACATTTAGCTTTAAAGGTGATAAATACAAAGGTGGCAAAAAAGCAAAACAAAGAACTAGTGTTGCTCACAGTCAACATGAATGAAACAGAAAAACTACATTTGCTTTTTCATAGAAAGTATTTAGTCTCTATGTTTCAAAAATGTTCTAAAACACCAGCTATGTATCATACTAACATTTAAGCTTGGAGGATTAGGAACATTTATGAAAATTGGCAGAATCATTGTTTCTCATTGGGGAATTATAAAGTCGCTCAAATTGTGGATAACTGCACTGCTCATGAGGTCTCAGATTTTCAATCAATTTGTGTGGAGTTTCTCTTGCCTAATGTAACTTCAGTTTTATAGCCCATGTGTGTCTGTGGTCAGGGTATAATTAACAAATTTAAGGGCAAATACAGTTGGGAATTTTTGCAAAGAGTGTAGTTGGAGCGACTTATAAAACTGATTTTATAGAAAAGCAATACATTTATTAATTAATGGTTGGAATGATCAATAAAATGAAAGTAAGTATCATTTTCAAGTATGAATCTTATTTTGATTGTGTTTCGTTAAGTGCAAGTAATTTTCTCTTACAGTATTTTACTCTTAAAAAACTTACAAAAAAAATTAGTTCTTAATATATTATTTTTTTATTTTATGAACTTTCTATTTTACAAACTGTTTTACTAGTTCCCACGAGTTTGTAAAAATTAGCATCTACTGTATTTTTAAATGTTTGAATAATGAAGCCTGTCTTAAATCAGATGAATTAATTCAAGCCAAGGAGAAAAAAGCATGCAAAATATTTGGAAATATTTTTAAAATGGACTTCTATAAAAAATATTCAGGTGTTTTGGAAAAATTAGAAATGGGAAAATATTTTAAAAAATAAAAATTTACTTCCATATAGTCAACTAAGAAAATTATAAATAGTTTCAATTAAAATCACAAGAAATTCTGCAGTGAATATTTTAAAAAGATAAATAATTTATTCTTAATGAAACAATGTTAGATTTTATTATGTAGTGCCAAACTAATACATAAGAACAAGATATTTAAACAAATAAAATGATATAACCACATAAAATTCCAGGAATTTTAAGATAAAAAAACAATATTTGCATTAAATAAATTTAAAGAAAAAAAAAAGAATTTTTTGTTCAAAGGAATG
Source organism: Latrodectus geometricus (assembly GCA_026290005.1). Classification (NCBI taxonomy): domain Eukaryota; kingdom Metazoa; phylum Arthropoda; class Arachnida; order Araneae; family Theridiidae; genus Latrodectus; species Latrodectus geometricus. The sequence goes on along the minus strand of JAPDSC010022390.1, from coordinate 8,525 downwards.
AAATTAACACAGAAAAAATTATGTACGTAAAGTATCTACAGTATTTATTTTTTATACAATTATAAAATACAAAAATAAAATAATATTTTTTAGTATTTAATTTAATATTAAATTAACATTTAATGGAGGATTTATATCAATATGTCTGAAAAAAATGTTTTCTTCATATAATATATATATATATATACTAAAGCAGTAAATTCAGAAAATAGAACAATTATTATAGGCAATCAAAACAGCACAAAAGCAGCTATAGAGAGAAATACCAATATAAAGTAATAGGATGTAATTAGAAGATCAAGGTAAAACAAAGAAACTATACAATTTAATACCAACAAGACAAAATCAAAAACAATATAATATAAATAAGGAAAAAGCACAGGGACTATGAAGAAGATGGTCAACTATGCAAACAAGACACTCTTTTCTAACTAGCACGGAAAACAAAGGTTTAAAAATATTTGTGCTATTGAGTGTCTGTAAAAGAAGAAAATACAACTATATCAAAATTGAAATAAATGGAACCAAAACAATATACTAAAAACTAAGCAAAGCAATACAATGAATATTAGGCAAAGCAATACAATGAGAAATATATCAAATACAGAAGATTTCAAATATATATAATATAATATACATCAAATACAGAAAAATTCTTGATTTTGCTTTATTGGTATTAAATTGTGTAGTTTCTTCTTTGTTTTACCTTGATCTTCTCTAATTACATCTTATTGAAAATTAAAATCAAAATTGAAATAAAGTGAAAAATAAACAAAGCAATACAGTAAAAGAGAAAAATATATCAAATACAGAAGAATATGGTTGCCAAAAGTAATAAAAAAAATTTTTTTACAAGTTTAATTAAGAAGTTAAAGTAATTTAAAATTTTTAATTTAGATTAAAAATTAAAATATAATTAAAGTGAAAGTAGGTGTTTTTGGGATTTTGTAAAAACTTCAATGCTTGGGTGGGTCTTCTGTATTTATAAAAACTATGTATTCAATCTAACAAGCGATTCCCTACTTCCTACATATTTTAAAATAAAATCAATAGGAAAATCATTATTTTTAAGTTGATTAATTAAGCGATTAACTTGTTTTTTGATAAATTTTAGATTATTGCAAATATAATATATGCATTTTAATTCATTAAGTACTACATTTCTGTAACTTTTAATAGAAATGTTGGGTTTCCAATAAATTAGTTTATTAACTTTAAAATTAAATTGACTGATTTTATCGAAAATATCTATAAATTTAGTTAAATTTTCAACGTTTATAAATAAATCTGAGAATTCACTGTTATTGTAATAAATGTTGGTTTTAATAAGGGAAAGCTCTTTTGGATAAAGTGGTCAAAAAATATCACTAAAATCTAAATTATTAAAAATAATAATATTGTCAATATATCTAAAAGCAAAAAGATATTGAAAAATAAATATTTTTTTCAAAATAATGTTGAAACAAATTAGCAAGTGTGCTTGAAAAATTTAAACCCTGTGGAATACCGCAATTTTGAAAAAAAATATTTTCACCATTATAAATATAGTTATTGTGTATACAAAGTTTGACAAAATTGTGTTAGTAATCAGAATCAATACCCAATAAAACCCTCTAATCCTGATAATAAAAATACAGAACATCACTCAATTTGTCAACAGGAATACTTGCAAAAAGATCTTTGAAATCAAATGAAGTAATATTATAAATAAAATTATTTTACAGGAAGTCCAAAACCAGTCTATTTATTAACAATTATTCATGTAGCTTTAGATTTAATAATTTGTTCTAGAATTATTTTAAGAAATTTGGCAAAATATTAATTCATATGAGAATTAGTGCCGCAAGTAATGAATCTAGATTAAATAGGAAACTTATGAAATTTAGGTATAACTTTAAATAAGGAAATTGTAATTTACAATTATTTATATTTAGTAGTTGATAGAAACTCAAAATTTTAATTTTTTTTCCATATTTATTTGAAAAATCAGAAACGTTTTTTAGAAGAAAAAAAAAAATAAGAAAAAATTGATGGTACAATGGTGACTCATATCATATCAACTCATATCATATACTAAACTCATATACTAATTCACTCATATCAACTCATATCATATACTAAAAAGAGTAATTTTTTTCCTCATCAAAAGAAGCCTTATCAAGAAGTGATGAAATTTAATTTATAAAAGAATATAATGTAAGCTTAATTGTCAAATCTATTTTTTACAGATTCAATAAAATATAAGCAATGGATATAAAACTAAATTAACTAAATAGATATTTCAGCAAATATAAAATTTATAAATATATTAGAAAAAGATACATACTGAAATTAAAAATTTAATCCCAGGAGTTTCATTACGAGACAAAACAAACAATAGCTCATTATTTTTTACATCAATTAAGACTTCCCTCCAACCTTCAGGAGTTTTCTACACAAAATAAACTTTAATTTTTATTTAAATAAGAAATAGGAAGCAATATAAAGAAAATACAATAGCATATATGTATACCTGGAATTTATGTATTGGTAAAGCATCAAAAAATTCGTGAGCTAAAAATAAAGAAAATCCTTCAGGAACAGTTTCCAAACCTTGATGCCATGTCAAAGGAATTTTGTACTTAGTGTTTAAAGTTTTACCATACAATTCATCATCAATGTTTTCTGAACAAAGTCTTTGTCTTTGAACATGACAAAGATGAGGGCTAGCTTCAATGAAATGAACATGCAGATTGATTTTCGGTGACATCAACTGAGAAAGTACCTTTAAATTATAGAAGATATTTTAAATTAAATAGTTTTTATTAATTCAAAATGCGTTTCAATAATAAATAAAATCTTTCCTCTGTTATCAATCAATCAGAAAAACATGATCAAGCATAGCAAATTATCAATCTAAAATAGATATAAAATAGTACTTCATACGAAAATGCTGCTTAAATTAGAAAATAAACATTTTTTATATCAAAGTATCAAAACATAATATCTAAATATTTATACATTAAAACTCTGTTATATCTGTTCATTTATTTTTTTTTTTAATTTTTCGAAGAGTGAATATTGTAATGCAGAAAATTAAAATTCTGAAATTGATCAACTAACTATAAAGTGAAATTATAAGTCAGGAAACTGTCTCCAAATTAATGAAAAAAATAGTTGTATTTTATCACTTTTTAAAGCAGTTTGTACAGTAATACAAGCGCTTATCATAAAATTAAGTGCTATAACAACAATATTATATAAAAGTTCACTTACGAAATGTATAATCACTATAAAATCAGCTGAATCCTGTTTACTAAATGTTCTCATTATTTTAAATGTTTTAGAATTTAATTTTTAAACCAAAATGTGAAATTTTAATATAAAAGTTCAAAAATTTTTATTTGAAAAATAAGACCTAAAATTATCATATACATATAGATGTGTGATTATATAATTACACTTTAATTTGATTATTTACTCTAAGGACATCATCCATCAGAGTACCACGTCCTGGTCCAAATTCAACTAACTGTAAAGGCTGTGGTTTCCCTACTTTGAACCATTCATTATAAAACCACACTCCAATGAGCTAAAGAAAAACATAAATTGGTTTACATAATTAACATAAATTGGTTTATATAATTAATATTTTTATAGTAAACATATTCATACATTTTTTCATAAAATTATATGTTTGAGTTAAAAATTAATAATTTTTTATAGAAAGAATATTTTCTTATGTTTATTTAAATCAAGCTAAATAACATAAGATTAAACTTTTGTAACTAGTCTATAGAATATGAAAAATACAGTGAAAAGGTTAAACAAAAAAAAAAATTATATTATATTTAACAATTAAAAGTATTAATGTTTGATAAATTAATTATTTTTTTAATTAAGTCTCTTTTATCAAAATTAATTTAAAGAGAAAATTAATAACTATAAAATAGCCTAAAAAATAATTTTGATGATTTTTAATAAGTAAAAAACAATCTTAGCACTTAAGCAATAATTTAATATGAAATTTTAAAATAAGTAGCAAAATCTCTTTTTGTTTTTAACATTTGAATCATATAATTTATATGATATGTGTGTGAGATACAATATTTTGTAGTACACAAAAATATTTTTTTATTTGCAATATGCCAAATATATTGTAAAAAAAATTTTATTATAAAATATTTTCTTGCTATCACAAGATATATGTAACAGTTAAAAATTTAACATTTTAATAATGAAAATCACAAATTCCATAAAAAAATTTTACATTAAAACAAAGAAACTTCTTTTTGTAATAGGAAAAGTATCACTAAAAGTACTCTAATATTAAAATTGATGTTGATATGAACATAAGTTGATTTGAAATACAAAAACTGATTTTATCATAAACTTTATTCTAAGTGATTCAATTATTACATTTTTGGAAACAAACTAATGTCATGTAAATATACACATGTAATTAAAAGATAATTTTTAATTTTATTATTAAAAAATAAATAGAAGCAGTATACATTGAAGAATAATTGAATTCAGGATAGTTGGCATAATGCAAATTTTGAGTTAGGTAAAAACTTGAAAGTAACTCAAAAATGGCATTATTAATAGTTTAACAAAATAAGAAGTGCTCTTCATGGTTTAAATAATACAGAAAAGCAAAATGAGTAAGACTAAGAATCTAAATGCTTTTAACCATGGTCAACTATTAGAAGCCCGAAAAATGGGTAACTCAATTTAAAAAATATTGCGGACATTCATTTTTATGCACTTTCAGCTCCATGTGAATCCAAAAGTATGCTTATTTCAAGAAAACTATTTCTGCCAAGGTCAACTGCTGCAGAAACTCATTGCCAATGAGTGACTAAGCTCATCAACAAATATCTCCCATTATAACAATAGATAAACAGGCTACAATATAACAAATTACCCTTAAATTTACACAACAAAATGTTAGAGGAATACCTGCTTTAGTTGCCTTTTAAATCTTTACAAACAACCATTAGAAGACACTACTGAAATTAGTCTTCAGGATATTCACAAAACTCCCATTTTTTTTACAGTGAATCCTCTAATGAAGCAAGTAAGTGAAAAAAATGGAAATAAATTAAGAAGTTTTCTGTGAGATTATTTGATTTTAAGAAAGGCTTCATTCAACAAGAATGCTTAGTATAGTTTTTTGAAACTTTTAGTAATGAAGGAGTATCAGAAAAAACTGGTTATAATTGGTTTGTAGAATTTTGTCACGGTAGTGTGCCCGTGAGTGATGGATCTCGTGAAAGATGATCACAACGAGTAGCTATTCGAAGATGCTATGTACAAAATGATTGAAGATTGATATGTGATGTCTCATGAGATAGAAGTATCCCTAGGCATATGAGATTTCAATTCATTTGATTTTGCATGAACATTTATCAGTTAAAAATATTTGTTCCAGACGGATTTTGCACAATTTGACAGCAGCTCAAAAAGAAGCTTATATAAATCAGTGTAAAGAAATGCTAAAAAAATTCAAATTGGGAACTCCAACATCATTGCAGCTGACGAAATTTGGACATATCCATATGAGCTAGAAATTAAACAACAATCTACAGATGAATTGAAGCCTATAAAAGTTGTTTGTTCACAAAGTACTTCCAAGAAAATGATTGCTTGGAAGTATGGGAATGAGCAATTTTTGCAAGATTGTTTCTTCAGCCATGCATGACATATCGTAACAATTCATTTAGAGGATCACAATTTTAATTTTAAATAGTACACAGAAATTTGCTTGCCAAATATTATCAATGAAGTCAGGAAAATAAAAAAAATTCTTAATTATTCATTATCACAACAATTCTTACATAGCATGGAAAACAACTGACTATTTGGATTATAAAAATTTCAATTAATGCCTGCCTCATTACCCATATTCTTTTGGTCTGTCACCTAAAAACTTTTTCTTGTTCCCTCATGTCAAACAAAAAATGTGTGGGCAGAGATTTTCTTCAATTGAACAAGCTGTTGATGACTTGCAAAACCACCTCAATAGGATATTATCAGAGTGGAAAAAACTGTTTCAAGAATTAGTTTGAACTAACAGAAATATATAATTCTTTAAGAATAAATATATAATTCTTTGAAAAGCAATGAAACAGATTGTTTACAAAAATTTCCTTTTCTTCCTACTTTTTGAAGAAACCTAAAAGGCAATCCACGTACACCAAGCCTTCCCTTTTAAATAGAGTACATTAGCTATAAATTTGAGATTTTCTCAACTGACTACAAAAATATGGTCCAATGATTTGAGCACAAGAACATTCATGACCTCAGAGGTTAAAAAAAATTTTACATGGAGTTATGAGACAAAATTCACATATGTGAGGAGGGCAGAGTACAGGTATAAATTCATCTTTCCTGCTTGGAAAAAATTCTATAAGCTGGCAAATGGCATTCTAGTCTGGAGAGTGCTTATATAATCTGTAATGTAACCGCTAGCATGAGTGACAAAATCTATTACAAGTGAACACATGTATAACTTTCATGATTTTGATCTTGTACATTTGTTTTCAACATCTTACTACAGACATGGTCTTTCAACACCATTATGCACTTTGATATCACACCTGAATTTTATCAGAACAGTTGAATGATTATTAAGTGATTTCTGTGGGCTTTCTGTCAATTAAGATCATCTGAAATCAATCCAATCCAGCACATTGAGTACCAATTGAAAGAGATATTTTTAAGATCTTTCCTTCTGACTATCTTTAATTTAATCTTTATGAGTTCTGATAGATTATTCAGGAATCAAGAATATTCTGATAGATTATTCAGGAATCAAGTCTTCTAAAGTCCATGCCAAGACAAATCGCAGCCATAATGAAAGTGAAATGTGGTTCTATGCACTACTTGACAAGGATCTGTAATTCAATTATTCATCAGTATACATTTATTTAATTAAAGAATACCTTTGCTTTCACAAAAAATTAATATTTCTCATAAGAAATGTTAAAATTATAATACATACTTCACCAAATATTTGGGAAATTTCTGGTGAAGTTGTGAAATCTCCATGGCTTCCAAAAACATCTCGAGACATATAATAACCCTAGAGAAAGAAAAATGAATAGATTATTCATTATGGAATTTTTTACAATGCAACATGAGAACATCTCACTACATTGCTGTAAATAAATATCTATTCTTAAGTTCTAAAAGCTAGCCCTTAGATTATTTATTGAAAAAATATTTTTACTGACTTAAATAAGATTAGAAAACAATAGTATTCACAAAGAAAATAAAAACATATTTAAGTAATTACAAAATTTTATTTAAAATTTTTAAATGTGCAATATGAAAAATGCTCTAAAAATTTTGTTGTATATAAAATTATGTATGTACATGAAAACTATATATAAGTATAGTTTCAATATTTATTTTTAAGGAAGTGGAAAACGATATAAACTATTTATATTCATTTACTTAAAAAAGAAAGTTTAAAAAAAATGTTAATTTACATTTTATACAATTAAAAATAATATCATAGAAAATTTGAAAAATAAATTAAGTTTTTCAACAAATTTATAACAAGCTAAACGAAATTGGACTCATTTGGAACAATTTATTGAGTTCTACAAGTATTTTAAATATATACTTTAAAGTAAATAATAAAATTAAAGATCTAAGGGGAAGTACAATTAGATATTTTTGCAATGTATAACATTATATATACAAAATAATTGGAATGATGTATTTTTTCATAGAAATTTGGTGAGCTTACAACAGTAGATTTTCAGAAAACCTTTTAACTTTGTTTAAAAAAGTGTTATAAAGTTATTTTACAAAGATGAAAAAGTATTGACATTAATAACTACATTATAATGCATTACACTGTTGACAAGTATTAACATAGAGTCCTGATGGCTAATAGATAATGATAAAATTGAAATTCCCTCAACTGTATATAATACTAAATAATTTTAAATTGTATATAAACTTAATTTAAATATTTTTGATGTAGAAATTTAAAAAAAGTATTTTTTAAAATAACAAAATTGCTAAAATTATCAAAATTGATATGCATAGTATGTGACTGCATTACAGAAATTTTGTGGTGAGAAATTCTTTTGACAAAGTGTAATAATAATAAAAACTAAGCCCATTCTTAATAATTGTATTGTGTATTTGTAATAAGAAGTCCAGAAATTGTTAATGTAACAATAATATTCATTTAAATATCTTTAAAATGCTTTAGCAGTTAGAAAACCAACAATAAATATCATTAAAACTTTAAAAAATAAGATTAGACTAAATAAATATATATAGGTGAATATATGCAAGACTCAACAAACACCATTTCTATCATAGAAAAATATACAATTCTACTGAATATTTCCTTTAACTATATTAATAAGAAATCAAAATAATTTCATTTATAACAAATTTTTTTGACATACAATGTTTTGTATACAACTAAATAATGCAATTATAATGGAAATTATTATTTCCAATTAATAATCAATTTAATAAATACCAAAGATATTCTGTTTTTATGTATAAGAAAGAAA
>JAPDSC010022389.1:0-11678 GCA_026290005.1 Latrodectus geometricus | reverse complement strand
GTCATTTTAAGCCCTAGAAATTCCGATGAATGTGTAGATGCCCAAGGTAAGGCATTAGGAAAGAGATTTTTTTTTAAATTTGCATGGAAGTTGTATCTTAGCAATTACTTTGTTAATTATGTTTTCATTAAGATAAAATAAAAACAGTTTCTTAATAAACATTGCTTTCTGACAATTGTTTACCTTATGGACTCTCATAATACACACATTATTGTTAAAATATAGGTTTTTGTTACTTTTATATTCAAATTGTTTTACACAAAGTACAAAAGTTCTTAGTACTTCTTCAGTTTATTGTAGTTTCAATTATTCTGATCAAATTAAAAGAAATAATTTTAAGCTCGAATATTCTTGTTAGAAAACCTTGTAGCTACTATTAGATTTTAAAATATTTCAATGTTTCTTAATGATAACTAGGCTTTATATTAAAAAAAAGTGTATTAATTAATTACATGGTAAAAATTATCATATTCAAGCCTAATATCATGTTTGGAACTGAAATGGACTTCGAAATTTATTTTTAATCCTGTAAAATTACACAAAGGACACTCAAGATGCTTGTTATTTACTTTTTTATGTCCTAAGTGGGTTTTGCAAAAATGCACTTTGCAACTTCCATTTGAAGATACTGTTAACTTTATTGTTGATGGGTAGTACAAATTAATTTTATTCGTTTTATTTTCAGTATTAACTCACTATTTTGAGCAGTTACACATAAAATAAAAGTGTTGACTACCTACTTTATTTATTTTTTTTTTTTGCTTCCTCCACAGTTTTGATGAATTGTGAATTCGTTTCATTTTCTAAATTACCGTTAAACTTCTCGATTTCTTCAAGTGAATTGAACTCTAAATCTTCATATTCAAGAGTAATGTTATGCTCATTACATACATGAATTTTAATCTCTTCCTTTTTAGAACAGAAATCACATAAACTACATTTCATATCCATCATTTGAAAATAGCGTTAAGGGGACTCATTCCGCGCCATATTGAAAATCAACTGTAATGTTAAGTCTATGGAGAAATTTAAAACTATATTTCACAAGTTCTATTATGACTAGACCTTTACTTTTTGTGAGTTTCGATTGTTCTTAAGAATAAAAAAATGTTCTTGTTTGAAATTTATTTTTAAAATCATTTTAACTATTTTTAAATTGTCTCAATATTTTGAAGATATGATTAAAACATTAATAACTTAAGAAAGATAAAGAAATCAGAAATTCTAAAAACAAGTGTAGTTAATAAATTTATTTATAAATATCTGGAAAAAAAATTTTTCGTTCCATCTATGATAGTTTTTTTTTAATTTAGATTGAAAAAATCTTATAATTTTTCTTAAAAATTAGCAACGCCCACATGGCGGATGAATACTTGGTTGTTTCAGAATCAATCCAATCACTTTCTTACTATAGTAAACAAGCTCCTCCTCTGTCAAAAAGTTTCGAATTTGGGTTTTTGCAATTCCAGAAGCTAATGTGTGTGTGATCCCTTCCCTCATGCTCAATAAACACTGCGGGTGTTCTCAGCTTTCGAAGTTAACCTTTTGATTCCGGCATCTTCCAGTGAAAGAATTGGCTTCGGATGCGAGAGGGAATATTTTCCCCCCTTTACAAAAAGAGAGGGTCATTTTCTATTGAGGATTTCACTATGACAAATTCTGAAATTATGAAAAATAAATAATTATATACATATAGATAGATGTAAACAGATAATAAATTACGTTTTTTTCTTCGTGCATAATTTCTTCTGATTTTGATGTTATTTCAGATATAAAGCAGATAAGATTGCTTGGTAAGTAAAAGCTTTCTTTCCGAATCGGAATATGTGATGGTTTCGATGCTATTCGGTACAGTAATAATGTGTAAGGCTAATAAAATTCATTAGTCTTACACAATTCAAAATTTTAGGAAGCATGTCCCTTTAATTGGTTGTTCTTAATATCGGAAAGTACAAAATTGTGAAATACCTGAACAAATGCGTTGTAGAAGATTCTTACCAACTATCCCAAATATCACTTTTAAAAATTCAAGTATGACATCACTGCACTAAAATTAAATCTTTATTTATAAGTACAAAATATATTCTAGTATATATAAAAATGTATTCAGTGAGTCACTGCAAGCAGTTTTAGTGTACTGAAAATTAAACATTTTATATGCATTACATTCAATATATTCGTAAAGTTTAATCCTCCCTTGTTTCATCTTTGTAGGAATATATTGTTTAAATATCGCATTTTCAACGGATTTTATAATAATGACATCGATAGCTTTTTAGGAAATTTATTTTTCAAAAGTAAACTTTAAAAATGACTTCTGAAAATTCAAGTATTTTTTGCAGTTTTCATGTTCTACTATACTTTTGCTCAAGATATATCCTAATTTTATTAATAAAATCGTATATATATCACAATATTCTAGTCATTTTTAATGAATTTATTTCCCAAACATTTTATTAAATCTACCCCTTTACATTACCTTTCGCAAAACAAGAGTTTCAAATAAATAATTGTTCAGATGATTATTAGTCTTGTCTATTATCTTCATTAATCTGCCCAATTAGAAGAAAAGTTCTAAAAAATTGTTGTTCTAATTTATCAATAACAGTTCATTATTATTTAAATTTAATTTTAAATTCCCTTGGTAAATTGAGTATTTATAGAGCATATCTGCTTTTAATTAATGTGTAACTAAGCAAAATTAAATGTCTTTACTGAATTAATATTTGTATAATCATCGAGAAAAGTATCGTTTATTTAAATTCATCATAGGAATTGGCATAATTTGTAAATTTTTCAGAATCATCCAACTGTGCTCTGATTTCCATTGATAAAAAAATTCTTTTATTTAGAAAATCATCTAAATATGAAAAATATTCTGCTGAAATGAAGACAAATTTGCATTTTGCTTCCCCAAAAGAAAGAATCAACATACTAATTTTTCATTAAAATTTTGCCCTTTATTTACTTTCGAATTTTACGACTTCCTAACACAAACCGGTATTTCCCCTGCAACTGCCCGAAAGGAAGGAAACATGATACGAAGGAAGCGGAGCCCTCGAAAAGGGGAAGAAATTCATGGTATCATAGCTGTCCCATAGCCACGTTCTGAAAAACTCAAACTTTTACAAGGGTACACTTTCTCCATCGTGTCTCATCTTTAGCTCAAGACAGTTGAATCTGCTCTTTCTTGACGTCGCTTCTAAAAATGAGTTACCGACACCAAAAAAATAAGCGCGCCAATCGTTTACATACTTCAATAAGAAGGAAGAAAAACAAAGGACAAAATTTGAATGCATGGAGAGAAAAGTAAGTTTATTTTTTATAATTTCTCACACTGAAATATTTTTGTTAAAATACTTTTATTATTCTATCATTGGAAATTGTAGGAAAAAAATCTGCATTCAGTAAATGTGTTGTGTTTCAGTAAACACAACAGATTTCATTATACTTAATTTCGTAATTTATTTTTAAAAATTATGAAAATTAATAAATATATTCTTAAATTGATTGTTTTCAATTTTATTCTGTTTTTATTGTTTATAAAAATAGCTGCCATTTGAATTTGATGAAAAAATGATTTTATTTATATTAATTCCAAGTTTAACTCAAATTATCAATTATCATTTAATGTATTAAATTGTAATTGAGAAAAACGAAAAATTTTTATTAAACAGAAAATGTCCGCATTTATAAGAATTAAATAAATATAAAGAATTCATGATTTTTTAAAATATAAATAAATGAACATGCATGTGAAATATTCCTTTTAAATATCTTACTTAATATTTCCTGACCTACATAATATTTTAATTTCTTTTGTTACTTCCAGGCAAAAAAGACTTTTGGAATTAGATGATCACGCATTTGATATAGAACCCGTTGAAAAGCAAAATAACTACAATTTAGAAGGTAGAAGAATAGTCAATTTAAAATATTTTATTGAGCAGTTGCAGTCTTTAGATAATCATAGCCAATTTGGTTGCACTTTTTCAACAATGGAAGTGATTTCTGAAGAAAAAAAGGGATTGCGAAGTGGTTTAAAATTCAGATGTCGAATGTGCAACATTATAAAGATTGTATGGACTGAAGATATAGAAATCTCTTCTCAAAATATAAATACTGATGCAGTCAATGCAATTATGAGTATCGGTTGTGGATTTTACAATTTAGAAGAATTTTTTTCTGTCATGAACATTCAATCGATGTCTTCTAAGTTGTACAATAAAGAACACGATAAAATATGCTCTGCTTGGGAGATAACTGCTCTAAAAGAAATGGAATCGGCCGCAACAGAAGAAAAAAGATTGGCTATTGCAAGAGGTGATGTTGATAAAGACGGTGTACCTCTTTTGACGGTTGTTGTTGATGGCAGTTGGGCTAAGCGCTCTTATAGAGTAAATTATTCTTCTTTATCAGGAGTGGTAAGTGCAAAAAATTCACTATTTTCAATTAAACCTTTTACATAAATTTAGAATGCATGTAAGTTTTTAAACGTTATGAATACTAAACTACATAATTTCTTTTAAGTTCTCATATTTTTGAATAGAATTACTATTTATTCAAAAGTAGTTTCAACAGATTAATCACATCAAAATCTTACTTTCAAAACGCATTTTTACTGGCAAAACAAAACATTTTTTTAAAATGTTAAATATATTCCAAATATATTCGAACTATATGCATTAAATACTGTATAAACGAAAAGCCATACAAAATTATACTAGAATTTTTAATTCAAATATGCATAGAGATTTCATGCATCATTTAATAAGGTTTCTTATGGCTATACAAAATATAGCGAAGAAATTATTGTGCATAAATTATTTGACTATAATAGTATATGTGAAAATTTTCAGTCATTTTTTTTTTACTAAGAAGTAGAACAATCAAGATGCTACTAGCTATGCAAATCTTTCGCAATTTGTCTGTGAGTTCAAGTTGATATAAAACAATAGAAAACTTTGATCGCAAAGAGGTAGTAATATTCAATTATAAGAGAACTATTTTTTGTTCTGTTAATTTTCATTTATCTTTTTTACCTTCATTGCAACTAAATGTTTCAGTGTTTATACTTATAGAATTTATCTATAACTATAACCAGAGTCATAAGTCACTAATGTTACTTTACAAAAAAACATATCTAAGACTACAAAGAAAACATTTTCCCAATTCTTTATAAGTTTCATTCTTATGCAGATGCGCCAAATTCTTAACTTTTTCTAATTTATGCGATTAAATTATGAAATCCAACAAACCGTTTTAAATCAAAAATTTATTCATCTGTAAGTTGTAATAAATGTGACACAACGCAGCCGTTCGTAGGTAAAGCTATGTTAAATTTAAAGTCATTTGCTACAATTATGTTTCTTTATTCTAAAAATCATTGAAATAATAAAATAAGGAATCTCACACACATGGAATTAGACAGAGTAAAACTATTTTAATGTATGTTATGTGAAAAATTAATTTTTTTAGAAAATGTAGAAGTAACATATATAGTGACATTTTAATCAATTGTATACTTCTCTTTTTCTTTTGCTCTAGGCTGCTATTGTTGGTTATCATACTAAAAAGGTTCTTTACCTTGGAGTGAAAAATAAATACTGTTCAAAATGCGCTCAAGCAAATGCAAAAGAAATGCCAGTTGAAGAACACCAGTGCTTCAAAAATTGGGAAGGCAGCTCTTCTGCTATGGAATCGCAAATAATAGTTGAAGGATTTTCGAAAAGCATGCCGATGTATCAATGTAAATATTTTCGAATGATTGGAGATGGAGATAGTAATGTTTATAAAAAAGTTTTAGATGCGCGTCTGTACGATAATATTTTAGTTGAGAAAATTGAATGTAAAAACCATCTCTTGAGAAATATGTGCAACAAACTTAAAGACCTTTCACGAAATAGTAAGTATGGGCATATTTCCTTACGCAAAGAAATTGGAAGCAATGTTTTACGTCTAAGAAATTCAGTAACAATGGCTGTTCGTTATAGAAAACTAGAAAAAAATAAATCTCTTTCAGAGAGAATTTTTAATTTACGCGCTGATATTTTAAATGCTCCTGCCCATGTATTTGGAGACCATAAAAAATGTGCAGATTATTTTTGCAATAGTCAAACTATTTCGAGTAATTTAATTTTAAAATTAAAAAACAGCGAGATATATTTTAAATTAATGGAGGCGATTAATCTTTTAGCAGAAAACGCAAAAAGTTTATTGTTTGATGTTACCAATAATGCAGTAGAAGAATTTAATTCAATAATTGCTAAATTTATAGGGGGAAAGAGGATTAATTACTGCTTCCGTCGCTCTTACCAAGGAAGGTGTGCTGCAGCTGCGGTTTCCCATAATACAAAAACTCCACACTCGAAGCTGCATAGAGAGCTGTATAATTGTAGTCCCGGAAAGATTTTGGCACTTGTAGAGCATAAAAGATCTGTGAATAGACAGTTGACATCAGATCGAAAAAAGATAAACTAAGTACGTAAATTTCGTTTTAGAAATGAAAAAAAACCTAGGGTTTTGTTTCCAAACGAAATTGAAAAAAGTTACGGAGATAAAGCCGAAAAGCCCGATTTGCCAAAAGAGTTCTTTATTGAAAAAAAAGAATTATTTCTTAAAGATCTGCAGCTCAATGAAATGCAGCGGAGAGAGCTGGAATTATCAACGAGAGGTCAACGTGATTGTCCTCAATGGTTGTATGAAAGGCGAAAGCGAATTACTGCCTCCAATTTTGGAAGTATTTGTCGCAAATTACCTCATACAACCTGTGGAAATATAGTAAAATCACTGCTGTATTCTCATTTGGACAATTATGCCATGAGATATGGCAGAAATCATGAAGATGATGCAATTTTATGCCTTAAAAATTTAGGCTTAGCCATACGAAAATGTGGACTATTTGTGGATACGCAGTTTCCATATTTAGGAGCAACACCTGATGGTTTAATTGACAACGATGGAATAGTAGAAATAAAATGTCCTTTTTCCTCCAAAGATCTTACCCCAGAGGAAGCCATTTTAAGTAGAAAATTCAATTTTTGGAATTTAAATAAACAAAAACAAATTGGTAACATCAATAAAAAACACAAATATTTTTATCAAGTACAAGGGCAGTTGCATATAACCAAAAAAATGTATTGCCTGTTTGTCCTATGGACACCAAAAGGGCATAAAATAGAAAAGATCTATAAAGATGATTTATTCTGGAAAGAAGAGATGGAAAACAAACTTAAAACTTTCTATTATGATTGTTTACTGCCAGAACTAATTGATCCTCGATACACGCGATCAATGAAAATCAGAGATCCTCCATCGATTATCGAAGCAAAAAATAAAAAACAATATAAAAAAATAAAGTTGGAATAATTTTAAAAAGAAAAATAAATTTTTTTAAAAAAATTTGGTTTTAATAAAAAATAATTGTAAATAAATTATGTAAATAATAATATTAAAATATTCAATGTAAATAAACACCAAAAATCACAAAAATATTTCTCTTTTATTTATATCCATTTCCCTCCATTTCCATTTCTCTTCTCATTTATATCATATTTCATTCTCCCCATTTTCTGGATGTCTAAAATATATATTTTACATATTGTAAATAAAAATGTACTGTTTTTAATAAATATATATATACCTAATTGAAAATTGTGCATCTATTATATTGTAATTACATATACTATATATATATATATATCTCATTTTATGTATTTCAAATTATTTTTTAAATAAACTGGACAATAAATTTTATACTTTCAAATGTTCCTTACATACTGACTGACATATATTCTACATAAAGTTTAAAAAAAATTGTTTTAATTATTTTGAAGGTAACATCTTTTAATTACTGTTTCTTTCACAGCATGTTGATGATAGCACAATTTATTCATTTTTATTTTATACATAGCAAATTGTGTAATTTGTGGAAGTACTGCGAGGTTGATACTACAGAGGAGTATAATTTGTTTTTGAATTAACCTTCCACATGCAATTTCTATCACATTAATGTAATAAAAATACACATGTGTATTATCATATTTGTTGAACTAATGCAGTCAATTTTAAATTAAAAGCACATCTTTGAAGAAATTTTTTTCATATTGCATCTTTACAGTATGTTTAGAGCATATTACATTGCTTAGAGAGGATATTAATTTTTATTCAATGTGTCTTGTATTGAAAAGAATTACATTTAAAAAGTATTTTGCATTTTTTTTAAATAGTAAAATACTAACAAAAGAAGACATAGTTGCAATTTATACTTATATAAATATGTACGTAATTAAATTTTCTATGTTTTTTAGAAATTTAAATCAATAAAGGATTTATTTTTTAATAATTTTATTATAAACTTTGGTCTAATATGCAGATATAATTTCGTAAAATTATTTTTAATTAGCTATCTTTGTAAACTTATAATATTTTTAATGGAAAACTAATATTAATACCAACAAATAACAAAAACGCCAAACATATTGTATGAAACATTTTCATTTTCTGGCTGTCTAAAATATATATTTCATGGCAAAACCAATATTATAATGAAATCATTTCAAAAATAAATTGCCTCGATGCGAAACTACTTTGTACAAAATGTATGTAACTCCAATATTGTGTGAATCAAGATTAATAGTACATACAATTTTGGAAAATTAGAAAAGAATGAATGATAAGTTGATGCCGGAACTGCCTTTCCATTTCCTGAATGTGAGCAAAGATACAAATCCTATGGTTTACGTATTAACTTGTACTGCTTTTAAAATTTGTAATTTATTTCGAAATATAACGAGAAACAACGTCGATACGCTTGATTAATAAGATTCAATATTATTAATCAAGCATAACATTTCTGCATAATAAGATTTAATTTCTGCAGGTGAACTTTCCATTCCTACAAAAATCATTGATAAAAACTATAAGTCAAAGCCATTTTATAAAAAAAAAGGTTATTGAAAAACTAATAAATGAATTACGTTTTTCCCCATTGAAACAGATAAGAAAATCAACTCTTTGTATATTATAAAAGTGTAGTACTTGGAGATAAACATAACTATTTTGTTTTCTCAAGAAGACCTCACCCCATTTAAAGTAAGTTGAATTGAAATTAAATCCAGAAAAATAGAATAATAAATATATTTTCAATGTACTTTTTGTTTTTAATTTAATTTGAATATTTATAATTATTTTTTTAACATTGAAGGAGTAATAATAATAGCAAAATTGTTCAATTTTTGTTGTGCATCTGCATAGTATTTTACTACACAGAAAGCTGAACTCTAAAAGTAAATAAAATAATTATTTCTTCTCAGAATCTCCGAGCAGCTCATTCTCCCTCAATGCTTGGATACATCAGCAACCGACATTTCCCATGTGAGATTTCAGAAGCGTTTGAACTAGCCTCAGCCATGTGATTTAATGCCATACAGTTCCAGGAAGAAAACCCTGAGGGGATTACGGACCCTCGAAACAGGACAAACAGCCTTCAAGGCAAACTGACCATAAATGCGGAGAAAATCTGCGTGGAAACAGGCTGGGGGGGAGGCTTACTGATTACCTTACCCCTGCAGTTAAGTGATCTCCTGTTCATACCCCTTTTTCACCCCTATTGAGTTAGGAACTATCTTTTCTTTGTAAAAGGGTGCTTTGGTGTGGCTTGTAAATTAAAACTCACCAATCAGTTTCTCCAGTTTCTGTAAGAGCGACCGCCCCAAAACAACTGTGCTAGATGGCGCTGAAGTTCATTTCAAGATTTATTTTGAGGAAACAGTCCCCTTAAATAATGAAATTCTCTCTCATTTACATATTTTTCCCCACTAGATGGTGCTATATGATTTTTTTTATGTGTAGTGAGTGTGTGTGACGTCACTCTTTCAGATTCTTCTAGACGCTTCTGTATTCTAGAAGGCGTTGGCTCTACTACGCATCTGGTTTCGATCGTCAAATAAAATGGCGGCGAAAATGGCTATACACCACCAACAATCGTCCCGTTAATTTAAAAGAAATTTATTGATTTCTTTGGAAGGTACAAATACATTTTTTGAATATAACTTATTACAGTTTTATTTTCTGAAATATGTAAATCATATGCTAACAATTTTATTATTTAAATTCATTTATTGAATAGATGAAATAATTTCTGATTACATGTTAATCAGAAATTTTCTTGCCATTTAAAAAAAAAAAAAAAATGTTTATTTATTTTAATGGTTCTGACAAGTTTTTTTCTTCTTTTTTTTTATTCTTTACTAAATAATTAAAGTGGATTTTTTTACTAAAGATTCATTAAAATTTATATTACGTTATTGAAAATATCAATAAAAAATTGTTTTTGTTAAAAGAAAAATATTGATTGTTTTTGATTACAACTTCTTGTTAAATTATGCATTTATATCTCATGCTACTCTCTAAGGTAAAACCTTTATCTAAAGGTTTGTTCCCAACAATAATGATGGCATTTAAATTACTCTCTAATATGTTAATATATATTCAAACACTAATGAATAAAAAATTTCCAGAGTAAAATAGTCTACAATTTTGTATTAAACCCTTCAGAAAGTTAATTATTCTGTAATTCTTTTATCTCTTTTTTTTTTTTTTAAGCTTTCATGATTGCACATAGGTTTAATAGAATGATTGACAGGTCAAATATTTTATATTTTAAACAAACATGCTATTTTTTCTTTTGTTGGTTAGTTTATAAACCTAGTATTTACCTAGCATTAGAAGGCTGTATCCCAGTGTACGTTACGCTATTTTTATACAATTAATATAATTATAAAATATACAACTAATATAATTATATAATATAAAATTATATTATTTTATAGAAATAATATAATTTTATACAATATTATATACAATTAATTATAATTGTACCGTTGTATATATGCGTACCGTACAAGGAGCGTACCGTTCATTGGGAATTAACCAAAACTTACTTTTTTAAACAGAAATTTTTTAAAAAAATTAGAAGTTTTACGCTGACTGTCTTAAATAATGTACACAATAAATATTGATTTTACTTTAAAGTATATAAGAAAAAGAAATATCTAATAAGGATGTTTTTTTAAAAAATATGAAGTTAAGGAAAAATTATAAATTTCTGTGTAAAATAGTAATAAAATTTATGAAGAAAGATTGTTTCAGCGAGAAATATAATGATTTTTACTGTTCCTGCAATTATGTGTAACTAATAAAAAACAAAAATGATTATTCATTTTAAATTTAGCAAATATAATTTCAGATGACAAATCTTAGTGCATGACTGTTAATATTAAAACTTGATTACTACCTTTCCTCAACTGAACTATTGTTATTTTTTCCTTGTTTATATGTCATTTACACAATTAAACTTAAATTCAAAGTTAAAATATTTTTGAAACCATAAACAAAACATATATTAAAATAGGTATGTTATATATTATAGTGATTGTAAATGTATGTAAAATTTAATCTAAATATTATACAAACAAAATAATGAATTTAAAAAGTCGTGCAAAATTTAAAGTTAGTTTCATAATCAGATCTGTTCTTTATAACAAATAACATTATTTTTAAAATTATAAATAATGCTAGGTAAACTAATTAAATCTAATTATTTAAAAAATATTTATTTGAATCACATATTTTTTTTATAGGAAATTAATAAGTTTAAAATAATTGCTTATCTATGT
>JAPDSC010022385.1:0-10010 GCA_026290005.1 Latrodectus geometricus | reverse complement strand
ATGTTTGTGTAGATTTTATAAATACTTATTCATTGAAAATATGCTATCAAATGTTTTAATCAATGTATAATTTTTTTTTACCTTTTCAAAAAGTGAATACTTTTATTTCTGTTTTCTTGTGTCTCAAAAAATTATGATTAAAAAAAATTCATTATTAACTTTTTAAATCATAATTTTCAAATTAAAGTTTAATGATTATTAATTATTAATATATAAAATGAAAGTTATTCTAGAAATATTTTTTACTTTATAGGTGGACTGATAGGACTTGGGGAGAAATACGTGAGGACATATTAAGTTTTCAAAATTCTTCTATACTTACTTCAGATTGTCAGATGGATCATTCCAGTCCACCATTAAAACAAGCTGGGGCCTCTAAGTTCTTAATGTTTGCAGGTATCTGTTCCTGTCAATAATTAATTGATTGATTTGGTTTATCTTTATTTTTGGATATTGTTTTAGAATTTCATATGCAAATTTAATTATTAAATCAATAAGATAATTGAAACATGTGTTTTTGATAAATATTTTGAAAATTTTTTACAGAATGTAAAATTGCCTAAATTTTTTTATTTATTTATTTATTTTTTATTTATAAGCAGTTATTTTTCTTCCTGCTTTTTTTCACTAAAATGCTCCTTTTTCAATATTAAAATTTCAAAGTAATTTCTCTTAAGCTCAGCATTCCTCTATTCATCACTTTTTTGTGTCTGCTTTTACTGAAAAACAATAAGTTGTGATTTTCTTTTCCTTTCTTGAGCCTGTTCAAATAATAAGCTTTTGCAGAAGTTAAATTAGGAAATATCTCATCAATTATTCGTCCCCACGCATTTGTGCTGAACTTCAGCCAGTTAGCTTTTTGGCCTTTATTTTAACAGTTCATGGGTGTAATTCCCATTTGAGAAGCGAATCTTCATAGCAGTTCAGAATCCACTTTAAATTCTAAGTCCTAATCTAATTAGTATAGATCTAATTGTTCAATAAATTGTTGAGCAACTAAGAAGCCAAACAACCCACAAGAACATTTATTTCAAGAATCATTAACATATTAAATTTCTGTTCTGTTCTTTGTTTCAAATAATTTAAAAACTAACTTGTATATTAACTAATAATGGATGAATTTATCTGAATCAAATATAAAAATTAGTCCACATGTGTTATTAAAAATTACATTTGTATGTATAAAATTCCTTTAAAAACTATATCCCCTCAAACACATATATTCATTTAATGTATTCAGATAGATAGGCATACACATAGTTATAGTTAAAATTCTATATTTTAACTATTGACTATAAACATTGTGATGTTATTCCCTTTCACACAGTTCTTTAAAATGAAAATGTATGTGTGCTATAAAATAAAAATGAAAATGTACTATATCAATAATTGTTGTCCTATTTTTTCATACTTAGAAATCTTTTGATAATTATTTATCATTTTTTAATCATTGCTAGGGATATAAATATTAATGAACTGATCATCAATAATTTATTAAGAATCTAAATTTTGAAATATTTAATTTATTTAATCATGTGACTATATTCTAAATTTATGTGTTAAAAGTAATTTTTTGAAAATAATGCTTAGTTTTATTTTTGTGTGTTTATGTTTGAAAATAGTTTATATAATTTATATTATGTAAGTTACATAATTGTTTTATAAATATTTAGTATAAATATGTGCATGTCATGATCTGTTAAATGTTGTAGCTGAAAAATGTTTCAATTTTTTTCAATCAACACTTTTCTTTGTAAATAAAATACTTATACCAAATATATTATTTGTCATTTAAAAATTATATTTATTTCCTGATTATAAGTGCTACAATTGTTACATACTAAAAGTATTTTATTAGTGAATTAAAGTTATTCATTTTTTCGTTGGATTATATAATATTTATAAAAAAATTAATTCCTGATGTATTTTGAAAAATGTATTAATTGTATTTTTAATTCAGTAATAAATTCTAACTTCATTTGTTTTAAGTGCAATGACAGGATATTGGTCAATAACTATTCTTACAGGAAAAAGTTATCAAATTTTAAATTCAAAAGAAATTTTGATATTTTTCTAGGATAACAATTTGTAATTTTATTTACATTTAGTAGTAATTTTTTAACAATCAAAATTTTTCAAGTGCATCAAGAAAATCAGTGTTAATAAAATTATAAGAAAATTTGCATATGTTTAATTCTTCCATACAGTTTTGAATAATTTGTTTTTTAAGCAGCATTTTATTTGAGTTTGAGACAATTTACCTAACAATTATTTTCTTCTCCCATATTAGAAAAACACCATGAAATTTTAAATCAAGTACTGCGAGAAACTACGAATGATTTAGCAGATGGGCCTTTATCTTTCCTCATGAATCATCCTGATTATGCAAAAACAGTTGATTTTGATATTAAAAGTAAATATTTTAAGAGTCAACTTCAGTTGTTAACTGAAAATTTGTGTGAATATGAACTAAAAGTGAAAGTTAGAAGAGAATATGTATTTGAAGATTCGTTCCAGAAGCTACATGTTAAAAGCATTGGAGAATGGCACAAGGCTTTCTGCATACTATTTGAAGGTATGTTTGGAAATTTATGTAAAATGGTTGAAAATTTCTTATTTTTCAATTCCTATTGAGTTTTCTATTATAAAAGTTTTGCATGATTTATTATGCATTTGTTATATGCATATAATCATGCTGATGCTTTGTATTTGGTACTGAATACTTGCTAATACTTTTTATTATAATATGTATTTTTAATGCAACAATTTTAAGTGTTTTTGCAAATGATTTTAAAAAAATTAATCTATTATCTGACATAACAATCAAATAAACTAAATTGACATAAAAAAATATAAATACCTGAATTTCTATGATTTGATTTTTTATATTATTGCTGTTGATTCATTTCTTTTGTAACTTGATATAAAACTCTTAAGCTGTTATTTCTCATCTTTTTAGTTATAAATTTAAATTATAACAGAAGAAAAGTTGAATCTTGATGTATACTAAAGTTTGGTTTTTCCAATAAATTAAAATTTATAATTTCATTAGGTGAGGAAGGTCAGGATACTGGAGGATTGCTGAGAGAGTGGTTTCGAGTACTTTCCCGGGAATTTCTCAACCCTGCTAATTCTCTTTTTAGCTATTCTCCCGATAATCAAGCTACATATGTCATCAATCCCTCTTCTCATTGTGTTCCTAGTCATTTAGCTCGATTCCATTTTATTGGGCGTGTAATTGCCAAAGCAATACTTGAAGATAAAGTAATAGATTGTTATTTTACACAATCACTTTATAAACATATTCTTGGGAAAAGTTTCAAGTAAGATTTTGTTATTTTATACTCCATAGAAAAAAAGTAATTATTTTGAATGTTATAATAATTATAATTTAATATTAGGTATTCCGATTTGGAAAATGAAGATTATGCTTTCTATAGAGGAATGACATTTTTATTGGAACATCACATTAAAGAATTGGATGTTGATTTCACATTCAGTACTGAGGTAAGTATTCAGTTTTCTGAACTTAAATGTTCATTTCTTTTTTGCTAATCTTTATTACAATGCTTTATTATAGAGTCTGTGTTTTTAAATAGTAAATATTTTTCTAATGAAAGTGAAAATCATGAAATTTGCGAAATTAATGTTAATATTCTAAGTGAAATCTAATTCATATTTTTCTTGGAAATTCCGATAATATTACACTTGCATTTCAGTGAAGTATAACTAAATATTACTTTATTTTGCAATTTATTTATGTTTTAATGTGTATTTATTAGATCTACCAGAAAGTTCATCCATTTTCAGGAAGAAACAAAATTAGTTTTCTATATTTTGAATAAATTTTATTGAATTATGAAATTATCATCATTATTTATTATTTATGGGCTTTTTTGCCATTACATAATCCATAGGCTTTTCAAAAAAATACCTTATCCTTGGAGATAAAATATTTAATCCTGCAAAGAAATTTCGGTGGATGAAAACAAATATTAATGACAAGGTACTAAGTCGTAACTCGAAGGTACTAAGAAGATAATTTGATATATGTGACAGATTTTCCCAACCTTATACTTAAAAGTTACTGGCTAGTCAACAAAAGAAACTTACGATTTCCTTTCTGTTGAACATCTGCCTCTTTTCTTGGGAGTGTTGTTTTTAAGTTATTTAATTGCTGTCATTACAACTTTGAATTTAGTTTCAAGAACTCAAAATGCATTCTTCATTTTGCATGATTGAATTTCGCTCTAATATGGCCTTGATGATATCGTCTTGAGTCACAAGGCCCATGGCACATCCTATTAATAAAGTCAAAGTCATTTACTTGTAAAAAACTTTCTGTATGTTCTATTAGAAATTGACTCTTCAGCAAACATTTTCAATAAATTTCTACATGCTTCTGATATATTCCTTGTTGAAAGTGATACAAAAACGGTGTATAAACATGAATGTCATCAATAACTATGAATAAACAATCATATCACACTTAAAACTGTTCAAAAAAATCTTCATTTTAGTTCATTTGCTCAGTCTGTATACTTCCAATGATAAAAAGAACCAAATTAATTGGGATTTTGTATTAAAAAAATTTCTATCCAAGACCTAATGTAATTATTTGGCATGGATATTTCTTTTTTTTAATCCATTAACTCCACTTAAATCCATTAACACACACAGGTTTGGAATTATAATTTTATTAAATTTTAATTCCAAAACTGTATGTAATATATAACTTAAAACTGTTCAGAGCAAGTTTCACTTATAAGAATCAACACCACAAAAACTATCTGTAAATAGTAAAAAATGTTGATATTGAGAAACTTGTTTATGGAGTTAGTCGATTTACCAAATGAAGCTTTTATATATTGAAACATTTTTAATAATAACAATAAAAATTTTAAAATTTAATTTTTTTCAATTATTTTGATAAAAAAATAGATTTATATTACATTTAAATTTGTTTTAGATTAAAAAATTTAAGGAAATAGAAATTGTTGATTTGAAGCCCAATGGTCGAAACATTCCAGTGTCAGATAAAGATAAAGAAGACTATATCAAGTTGATGTGTCATTATAAAATGACTGGGGCCATTTGTGAACAATTAAATGCTTTTTTAACTGGCTTCTACCAAATAATTCCCAGAAAATTAATCTCAATTTTCAATGAAAAAGAATTGGAACTTTTGATATCAGGATATCCAACAATTGATGTCGATGATTGGGAAGCAAACTGTGACTACATTAATTACAATGCTACCTCATTACAAGTAAGCAGCCATTTTTTCTTGAACTATATCTACTCATCTGTTTTCTTTTGTATAGGCTTACATTCAATTTTCATTTATTTGATAATTTTCTTTAATTTATAGATACAGTGGTTTTGGCAAGCTGTCCGATCTTTTGATGAGTCAGACAAAGCCAAACTATTACAGTTTGTTTCCGGTTCAGCAAAGGTACCTCTGCAAGGATTCGCTACTTTAGAAGGAGCTGATGGTTATTCAAAATTCCATATCAGCCGGGAAGAGAGTTCAACTAACCGACTACCTACTGCACGTACATGGTAGGCAATGTACATATTATAATTTGATATTTGCTTTTAAAAAAAATTAATGTATAATTTTTTTCATGCTTAAGAAATTGTCATTACTGTTATAATTAGAAATTATTTCTAAAGATTTATATATAAAATTTATCTATATATATACATACATTATCTCTTTTAAAAAGTTACATAAAATGAAAAATAATATAGGGAAGGTTACTATAGCAATTGAAAGCAAATTTCCTATGACCCCTATAAAATAAAATGGGCTATATAAATGTTTGCTTTCTAGTTGCATCTAATTTCTACCTTATTGAGATAAATTTGGAAGGGGAAAGTTTTCAAACAGATGCTCAACATTACTGCCGATTCATAGTTATTTAATAAGTCTGGTTTGCTAATTTGATGATGTATTGTTTTATATTGATATGTTGTTTTTTATTGTGTTATATATATATATATATATATATATATATATATATACACTTACATTACATGGTAACTTGTTTGAGAACAATGTTGTAATAGAACATATCATTATTTTAGAGATGATAAAATATTACTTGAGTAAAATTTAAGTTCTGAGAAGGGGGGAATAATTTGTTTACAATGTTTGTCAAAAAAAAATGTTTTGTTTGGATGTTTTTGTAAGTAAAGGAAGAAAGAATTGTAGAATGGTAGTGGATAGTTTGTTTAACAAATCAATCGATCAGTCAAATATAATGGTCTTAAAATAATTTAAATGTAATTATTGAATTTACTTTTGCATTTATTTTTTATTCTGCTAATTTTTCCTTGGAAAATTATAAAAATATCTTATAGGGTTAAATCTTACATAAAAATACATTTTACTAAGTTTTTAAAAATGAGTACTTGAATATTTTGTTCAATATGAAGTGCTTTAAAAATCATTTTAAATGCATATAAAAATCTAACTGTAAATACATTTCACATATTGTTAATTACATTTGGTATATTACATATTAGTCGTTATAAGTAGTAAACAGTTTACTAATACTTGGAAAGGAATTTTTTAGACTATTGAGTTTAATGGCAATGAACTTAAATATATTTTATAACAATAAAGTAAAACAAAAATTTTAAGTATTTGCCAAATTTTTAATAATTTAATTATTAAAAATAAGAAGATAATTTTTCTAAAAATTTATTAATCCTTAGTAAGAATTACCATTAAAATCCAGATTTAAATGGTTTAAGAATTGTTTTTAAATCCTATCTTAGATTTAAATGTGTGTAGTGGTTCAGAATCCATTTTAAATTGTGGTTGCCAGTCTTATGAATCCTTGTGTGGATAACATGATTATTGAACAACAAAATAAACAAACCAAAACTCTCCATATTGACATTTAAGACATTTTTAGATTTGACAAGTTTTATTACACTGTTAATTTTGAACGATAAGTAACACATACTTGCTGTATCATAAAAGAAATCAAAGTGCCAATGAAATTAGGTGATAAATTAATAATTTGTGTTATGCTTTCAAAATATAACTATGAAACATTTAGAATATTCAAAAGGGTTATTGGTACTTCCGTATTAACACCATCACAGTAGAAGTTGCACTGATGTGCCAGTAAAAAGCAATCCTCTTTACATGCTGTTACCTTGTAGATTCTTTTTTGCCTTGTTGTTCGCTGATTTTTGCTTCTTTGGGGTTTGCCAAAAACAGATACAATGTTATTTTTCCAAGAGTAAAATATTTTACCCCCCCCAAAAAAAAAAAAAAAAGATGATTTGAAAATTTTCTTTGGAAGTGTAATTTAAGATAATGTGATCAGCAAATGGGACTTTAGAAAAGACAACTGGTTTGAAGGAAAACAGTTGAGAGAATGTTTGGCAGTGTTAAATGGAGGAACAATAGACATAGGGGGACTGCAAGAAATCAGAACTTTATTTAGCTCATATGGGGAAAGCATCAGGTCAAAGAAAACTGAGACTATTTTGAATCTACATTAAACTCTATATCAGCCCAATTTCCCCCAAAATCCGATTTATTCTTTGGTTTTGAATAAAGTGTTTTGATTTATGATTTGTCGCAAAAATTTTAGTGTAGATTGGCAGCATTTAAATACTGCAAAATCTCAGCTGCTGTGGCATTAATACGTAAGTACCAATTTATTTATCACAAATTGAAGAAAGTGATACCATAGAATCACCTATATTTAAGCCTATTCTAAGAAATTAAATTATTTGAAAATTCTAGATTTTTTTTAAGAATTTTATTTATAAGTAATTATTCAAAAATGTTATATATTAATTACTAGAGGATGAAATTACTTATCACCTAGATAAGTTCTGCTAAAACATCTAATGATATTTTCCCACAAATATCAATTGACTAATTTTCCTTCATACAAGTCATGAAATTGTTTTTCTCTAAAGTAAGGAAACTTTTATTTACATTTAAATAATCTCATACTGATTGGTTTGTGTTTTGGCATTTGGTTCAATATTTTGTGGGTTCATTTCCAACCTCAGGTCTGGATGTGTTGATAGTGATTCAGAATCCACTTTAAACTGTAGCCTTCACATTTAAAAGTCTAATTTGCCTTTTGCAGAAAATTATGTTTATGTGAAAAATAAACGAAACCTAATGATGTTATACCTTAAATTAACATTTTTTTTAAAGAAGAAAAATTCTTAAAATATTGTTAGTTTGATTTTTTTAAATTCCTTTTTATATGTTTTTACTGAAGTGTTAATGAATATTACACCAGTTAGTCTCTTAGTTCAATAAATCCTGTCTTACACTCCTATCTTTATCAGAATTATTTATATTGTAATCTTTTGTACAAATAAGTTCTCTTGTACTACACTGATGATGAATCAAACTAGTATTAGCGTATTCTTTGTTTATAAAGGTGTGTTTCGCTTGATGTTCCATGGCTCTTAATATTCTGACTAGTTGTTAAAAACCGATTGTGGTTTACTTATTTCTTTGTTTACAAATACTTTGAATAATTATAAATATACACAAAATTTATTTAATTTAATTCTAGTGTTAATCAGCTGGAACTTCCTGTTTATGAAACATATGAAAAACTTCATTTAATGCTTCTTATGGCCATTCGTGAATGCTCAGAAGGATTTGGATTTGCATGATCTGCATATTTACAGAATTGAAAAGGTTTAACAAGTGCCATGAAGCATTCTGTGATCTCATTACTGTTCATCTTACCCTTGTTAATACCTTTTTAACAATATTTGAACAGTATGTGTATGTTTATTTATTTTCGATGTATATATATTTAATTTATGTGACTATCACTGAATTTCATCCAATTCACATTTCTATCTATAGTGTTCCCAAATTAATCTAAAATGTAATATTTTGTCCACAATCGTCTACTCCATATAGTTGTATTTATGTATTTTTATTTTACACTCCTTTTTAATCATATTTTTATACATATTTTGTATTTCAAAATTTTGCAAAGGAGGATTTTATTTGTTAAGAATTTTTTTTTCTGTGTAATAAAAGACTAGTCCATTGAAAACTTTTTTATTATGAATTTAAATTTTAAAATGTTAATGGCTGTTTACAAATACATTTTCATTGAATATCAAATCCACATAATTACAGTAATATTAATTTGTCTGAATTCAATCATTTTTTAAAGAAAAAATGTGTAAAAAAATTCACATGCAAGTCTTTGCTTTAAAAGCTATTTAAAAATTTATTTTTTAATAAAAAACTAGCTATTATTTTCGATTGTTTAAGTATTTATATGCTTTTTATACAAATATTCACACAATATATATGCATAAGTTGGCACAATAGCTTATTTTATTTGAAATTATAAAAATTGCTATTTGTAAAATTTTTTCTAATCTGAATTTTTTGAAAAATTGTGAATCAAACCATTTTTTGACAGGTTTTAAATATTTAGCAATGATTGCATTAAAAATGGTTCCATTTATTAAAACTAAATCAATCTTTGTGTTTCCTTTAATGATTATTAATTATTTTAACTCCTATTTTATATTTATTATTTTACATATTGAAGACTGAATGAATAATGTAATTTTAAATATTTTGTAACCCTTTTAATTAAGTGATTGATTATAATCGTACGACTCAGTCTTTTTGCCAAGATTCAGTATTTTGTCATCAAGTGATTATAGTGTTCTCATCTATTATGTTCATCATAATTTCTAAGTAGTGCTGTTTTTTTGTTTATTGTGACAACATGTATTTTGAGATTGAAAACAGTTTTCAATAAATGTTTTGTTTAATTGTGTTATGTGTTAATTTTTTTCTTAGTGAAATTAAGAATCATTATTTTATTAATAGAAGCTTGGTATTTAAGTAAGCTATATTTAAAATATATGTAACAAAAGAATGCAGTGATTAAATTTGTTGATCTCTTAAATTTAAAAACCATCACTAATATAGTTCATTTCATGTGCTTGTTTTGATAACAAAATGAAATGAACAAGTT
>JAPDSC010022384.1:0-12828 GCA_026290005.1 Latrodectus geometricus | reverse complement strand
TTTTTAAAGTTTGCTTCACATATTATAAATTTTTGATTTTGATAAATATATAAATTTATTAATAATATATAAATTTATTATAAATATATAAATTTATTAATTATATAAATTTTTGATTTTGATTGTAGCAAATATTGTATGTATATATATGCATGCAATTTAATTCATTTATACTACATTCCTGTAAATATTTAAAGAAATTTTGGATTTACAATATATCAGTTTATTAACTTAAAAATTAAATGACTGGTTTTATCGTAAATACTTATATATGTAATTAAATCTTCAATGTTTATAAATAAATCTAAGAATTCATTGTTATTGTTAGAAATGTTGGTTTTAATAAGGGAAAGCTCGTTTGGATTAATTGATTTAGAAATATCACGAAAATTTAAATTGTTGAAAAAAAGAAAATCGTCAATATATCTAAAAGCAAAAAAATATTAAAATATAAAACTTTTTTCAAAATAATGTAAAAATTAACTAGCAAGTGTGCTAGAAAAATTTGAACCTTGTGGGTTACCGCAGGTTTGAATAAAAATATTTTCAACGTTATAAATATAGTAATTATAAATACAAAGTTCGACCAAATTGTTCCAGTATTCTATACTAATACGCAATAAGTTCCTGTAATCTTGATAATTAAAATGCAGAACATCATTCAATTTGTTAACAGGAATATTTGTAAAAAGATCTCTGAAATCAAAGAAATTATTATAAATAAAATTATTTGACAAGAAGTCCAAAATCGGTCTATTATCAGTTATCCGAGTAACTTCAGATTTAACAATGTGTTCCAGAATTATTTTAAGAAATTTGGCAAAAATTAAACCTGGTTTATTCATATAAAAATTAATGCCGCAAGAAATAAATCTAAATTTAATACTAAACTTATGAAATCTATGTATAACTGTTAATTAAGGAAAATGTAATTTATAATTATTTACATTTAGAATTTTATAAAAACTCAAAATTTTATTATTTATGATGTTAGCTACTGCTATATACTTAAACTCTAAATCTACAAAAGTTTGTACAAAGTTTGTAGAGTTAGAGTTTAAAGTTTCTTTATCAATTAAATCTAAATAAAAATTTTCACAAAAAAATGCATAGTTATTAGAAGCTTTATCAAGAGGCGTAATAATAAAGCTGTCTTTAAGAATTTTAATAGCAGGTTTCACTGGATTAAATTTAATACCAGGAAATTTTAAATTATCAAAAATATCATTTTTAATTTTATAATATAGTTTAGTCTTCCAAATTGTAAAAAATTCAACTGATGATTCATAATTTAAAATTTCGAAGATAAAGAATTCAATATTTTGCAGAATAACTTTAAGAATTTTTTGGCCTATTTATTTGAAAAACTGGTCTGTCTTTATATATATAGTACCTTTACTTAAAATTAATTTAAGATTATGATCGTTGATGATATAAAAGCATTGAAGTTCTTACAAGAATCACGAAAACACCTACTTTCACTTTAATTATACTTTAGTTTTTAATCTACATTAAAAATTATGAACTACTTTAACTTCTTAATTTAACTCTTGTATATTTCTCATTGCTTTGTCTATTATTCATTTATTTCAATTTTGATAATTGCTTTTTCTTATAGAGGCACTCTTCGGGAGTATAGCAGAATATTTTTAGACTTTTATCTTTCGTGCTTGTCGGAAAAGAGTGTCCCAGTTGCATAGTTGACTATCTACCTCCTAATGAAGACGAGGTCCCAATGCCTTTTCCCTATTGATATTTGTATTATATTGTTTTCCTTGATTTTGTTTATTAAATTCTATAAATTTCTTCTTTGTTTTATCTTGATCTTCAAATTATATTTTATTATACATACATACATACATACATACATACACATATACTACTGGCCATTAAAATTGCTACACCAAGAAGGCGACAAGCTACAGACGTGAAATTTATACGAAAGGAAGAAGGTGCTGTGATATGCAAATCATTAGCTTTTCAGCGCATTCAGACAAAGCAGGCGCCAGGAGCGACACCTACATTGTGTTTAAATGAGGAAATTGTTCAGCCGGTTCCTCATACACAAATTGCATTTGAAAGTTGTTGCCTGGTGAAAAGTTGTTGTGATGCCTCGTGTAAGAAGGAGAAATGCGTACCAGCACGTTTCTGACTTTGATAAAGGTCGAATTGTAGCGTACCGGGATTGCGGTTTATCTTATAGCAGTATTGCTGCTCGCGTCGGTCGAGATCCAATGACTGTTAGCAGAATATGGAATCGATGGATTCAGGACGGAAATACGGAACGCCATGCGGGATCTCAACGGCCACCTATCATTAGTAGCCGAGATGGTTAATTGGTTGGTTGGTTTTTGTGGCGCAAGGTCCAAAAAGGACAAGCTTCGCCTTAGTAGCCGAGAAGACAGGCAAATTATCCGCATGGCCGTAATGGATCGTGCAACCACGTCACGAGCCGCGAGTCAAGAAACTGGAAGATAACGGAAAAATTTGGAAGACAACGACAGACGTCTGCACGAACAGTTTGACGACGTTTGCAGCAGCATGGACTCTCAGCTCGGAGACCATGGCTGCAGCTTCCCTTGACGCTGCGTCATAGACAAGAGCGCCTTTAATGTTGTGATCAACGACGAACCTGGGCGCACGAATGGCGAGACGTCATCTTTTCAGATGAATAAGGTTCTGTGTATAGCATCATGATGGTCCGTGTTTGGCGGCATCGTGGTGAACGCACACTGGCAGCGTGCATTCGTCATCGTCATACTAGCCCATCACCTGGCGTGATGGTATGGAGTGTCATTGGATACACGTCTCTGCCACCTCTTGTTCGCATTGACGGTGCTTTGAACAGTGCACGTTACATTTCTGGAGTGTTACGACCCGTGGCTCTACCCTTTATTCGAGCCCTGCGAAACCCTACGTTTTAGCAGGATAATGCCCGAGCGCATGTTGCCGGTATTGTACGGACCTTCCTTGATACGGAACATATTCGGCTGTTGCCCTGGCCAGCGCGTTCTCCAGATCTTTCACCAATAGAAAACGTCTGGTCAATGGTTGCCGAGTGACTGGCTCGTCACCAAACGCCAGTCACTACGGTTTATTCGATGAACTATGGCATCGTGTTGAAGCTACATGGGCATCTGTACCTGTACATGCAATCCAATCTCTGTCTGACTCAATGCCCAGGCGTATAACTGCTGTTATTACTGCCAGAGGTGCTTGTTCTGGGTACTGATTTCTCAGGATCTATCCAGCAAAATTTTTAAAAAATTTAATCACTTGTTATTTCTAGTATAATATATTTGTCCAATAAATATCATTTTGTTATCTGCATTTCTTCCTGGTGTAGCAATTTTAATGGCCAGTAGTGTATATATATTATTCATACACATTTTATTCTAACAATGCAGAACATAAGTCACCTGCATTAATTAACCGAAAAATTTTAAAAATCTCTTGCTCTAAACTGGTATTATACATTTTGTTTTATTATTCAAGCACTCAGAAGCTGGAACTGCAGTTGCAGTTAAATTTGTATCATTATTGTATTGCAAATGATTATATATAACCAGAAATCGTTATTGCTATAATCTTAAAATTATGTAATCAGATTGCTCTTTTTATATAATAAAAAAAATCTGCGTAAATTGGAAATCTTTTATTTTAAACCCTTCCTTGTCAAATAAAATAATGTGCAAACAATCTGAGAACTTTGTAACCATTTGAAACTGTATTAATCTTATATATATTCAGGCTTGCATTGAATTTAAATAAATAAAAGTTTATAACTAAAAGTGTTATCAAATCCCACCACCAGTTTGACTGTGAAGTGGCCGTTGAGAGACAAATATCTGTGCAAGGGTATTTTTTTTAAGTCAATAAATGTATAACTTTCAAAGATATTTTAAATTTTTACAAAGCAGAAAAATAATTATGTCCGATTTTATTACATTGATTTGGAATGATTTCTTTCGAGTTAAAATATCCGTTTATTACATAATGTGAAATAACTAATTAAAATTAATTATCAAGAAACTTTATGGATACTTAAACATAAAAAAAGGGGTTAAAACATTTTATACATTGATCTTTTAACTTTAGAAAAAAGAATTTTTCAACATAAATTTCTAATATGAAGGCTGCAAAATAATTTCCAAAACCTCTTAGATTACTAATTACGAAACCGTTCACATAAAAATTATTTCCAAAATTTATTAAAGAATGAGACTTGTTAATTAATTACACACATTCATTCATTTCATTCAAAACGAAAATTTTTTGTAGGTCATAGATGTTTCCTATTTATTATTAAAATTATTAGTTTTAATGATTTCTGAAGAAAATGTTTCATTTTTTAATTATATTCTAATATGTTTTCGTTATATTATAGTTAAAATACGATAATACGAATATTTATAAAACAAAATATACATTATTAAGAATACATTGTTTTTTAAATAAAAGAAATTAATCTCTAATAAGAAAATTAATATCTTCTTAAAAAATATTTTATTACATTAAAAGCTTTATAACACTTAAGAACAGACTCTTTAGAAACTGTATACATAAAAAATTAATGTTATTCCAATTTAAGTAATTTTTTTTTCATTACTTACATAATATTTGAAGTAAAAAGAATTATTACTTTTGGAGATCAGAATATATTTTAGTACACTTTGTTTCCAATCCCCAATTTTTTGAGGTAGAAATTTGCTTATGTTTATTTGAAATGCCTCTGAAAATTTTTCTTTTAGAATTTTGTCATCGATTTTTCTTTATTTTTAATGTTAATTAAATCCTTTGTTATGTCTAAGAATAAAATTACGTTTACCCTTCTAGTTATTGTGTTATTTCGATTGAAAGTAGGATTTATAGAGTTAAAGTAAGGTGTATCTTCAATTGTTTGTGCCATTGTGTATGTATAAATAAATAAATATAATATATATATATATAACTAGAAATGGGAAAATAAATATTAATTTAATTATGATTGAATTTTTTTTCTTGATTTAATTCTTGATTTTCTCTCAAGTTTCCCTTTACTATTTTACATTCAAGTTAAGATAAAAGACTGCTTTTAATATTTAAAGTTGACCGCTCCTTATAAGTGTTTATCTTTTAGGTTTACTATACATAGATATCGGCATAAATTGAGCCAATAGTTTATCTTGGCGAAGCGTTTTGAGTCACAGAACTAGTTACAGAAGTATCCTCCACTGCTGTCCTATGCTACCCATCCTGTCTAGCCGTCAGCGTACTAGATTACGAATCGGGAGGACCAGGGTTCGAAACCAGTCTCAGGTATATATGTACTTACTCTTTCTAGGTTTCTTGTCCTAGCCTGAGATGGTGTATGAATGTGGCTCACCCTATAAAAGGGTGTGTGGTAGTGTGACGTGTGTAATGCTACTTGCCTCCGTAACTTTGCTCACAGGTGCCCACCGCTAACGATAAATGAGTAGCAGTTCTCGGTTTTGTTGTGGCGAAGGGTTAATCAGCCATTGACCACCGTTATTAAAAAAATTAAATAAATAAAAGACTACTGTCCTATTTTTTTAGAAAACTTTTTCTGTACTCACAGATCAATCTAAGCGAGTTTGATACCCCCTGGTCGAATAAAGTTGAACACCTAGGCTTAGCTATTGACAAAAAAATTTACGTGGAAAATACACATTAATAAAATTAAAAATAAATTTATTTCAGCAAAAACTATGCTTTACTTAATAATTATTTATAAAACCTAACTTTTTAATATCCAACAAATTACTTATCTATAAATCTTACTTCGACCCATTATCACCTATGCAGCACCAATATGGGGTGGAGCTGCGGAATCGAACCTGAAAGCTTTAGAGGGTCAGCAAAGCAAATTGCTTTGGCTGATCACTCAATCTTATTTCCATATTAGAAATGAACAAATTAGAAACAATCTGGGTGTCCTTACTTTATCTAAATATATCCAATACCTTGCTTTTTTTCCCCCAAAACAAACTTAATGATATCAATAATTCAGAGATTCAAGAAATTGAAAATTATTGCCCTTAATAACTCATTAATTTCCAGGCCACAGGCGGTCCTGCGGATTAAGCCACTTTCAAATTATTCTATTCGCCACCCATGGCAAAGAATCTAAAATTTATTTCCTTTTCTTATATTAAGCCATTTTACTCTCATTTTTTCCTTTTATTTCTCTCTTAAAGTTTTATTTTACTACACAAATATGTTTGTTTTCAAAGTGACTTACAAACTTTGTCAATTCTAAGGCTTTACAATCTCTATTCGCATTTCTTCACTTAAAATCATAATTTCTTTGTCAACAAGCAACTTTTTGCTATTTTACCAGTGGTAGCACCTGTTGGGCTCTAATGGTATTACTTTATGGTTTTTAAAGCTATTTTATTTCAAAGCTTGTATTTTCCTGTTTACTTTAAAACTTATAATAAAAATAAATAATTTAATTTATATATATATATATATATATATATATATATATAAGATTGGGGAAAAAGTAATCCATTATTTTTTCGGTAGACATCTGTAGTGATCGATATCTCGTGAGGTATCTATCAAACAATTTCAGATTTATGCTCGTTGGAAAGGTGACATTTGACACTAAAATATCCGCTTACGGTTTTTTGTTTGATTGATTCAATTACGAGTACAATGTTTTAAAAATGGAAGACAACAAACAGAAAATTCGATACATTTTCGTTTTTCTCTTGTAACGGCGAAAAAGATAGCCGGGTGGCTAAAATTGTGAAAGGTGTTTATCGTCCTATATATGACTGTAACAACCAGTTACGCACAATTTTTGTTTCGTCGATTCCGTTCGGGTATTTTTGATGTTTGAGATGCACCCCGCATGGGGATACAGCATCGTCGAAAATGTCTGTAAAATATCAAAAATGATCGAAGTTAACCGCATGTCAGCAGTCGTAACGCGCAAGACCTAAAAATCTACATGAAATCTGTTTTAAACCTTTTTACAAAGCGAATCCAAAAGAAGTTACATAAAGTTCACGTAAAAATAATGGATTTCTTTTTCCCCAACCTAATATATATTTATATGTACATAAAGAAAATAAATACAATGTATAGAAAAAGCAAATACAATATTAATCAATAAATAAGTATAAGAACTATGAATGTTTAAATTCAGATATATGTGGTAATCATATTGGTTTAAAACCTATTTTTGATAGTTTAAAATTTAGAAGATGTGCTTCGAAGAAGTGCAAAACTTGTCCGAACTTTAATATTCTACAAATTTCAGATAACCCTAATTTATCTCATGCTTGCAAAATATATAACGTTATCAATCTCATTGAATGCAGTTTTTGTAAATTTAAATATGTAGGCCAAACTTCTAATTCCTTAAATATTCGCATTAACTTACACAGATCTAATATCAAAAATTATGACGACAATAAATTTAATCTTGAATTCAATCATTTTCGAACTCATAACTTTAACAATGCTGTTATCAGTATAATTGACATTGAACCAAATACAGAAAGTCGAGTTTTTAAAGAAAACAGATTTATTAATAATTTGAAATCCCTTGCACCTTTCGGTCTTAATGAATTATTTAATTTTAAAATTGTAAATTATTCTAATAATTCATTCTTATTCTTTCAATCTAATAATCATAAAACTAAAAGATTAAAAATATGTGGTCGTAAAATTAACAAATCGTATAATAAAATGATCATAAAAATAATTTTGAGTTTTATTTGGAGAAGAATTACAAATTGGAAAATTCTTTTTCTGTAAATTAAAATTGGTTGCCCTGCAAAACTTTTATTATGAAACTTACTAATAGTGATTGTAAATTTCTATTTTCATGTTTAGATGATATACAATTTAATAATCAGCACTTTAAGATTATTTCATGATCTAATTAAATATAGATATAATAAAATTAAAAATAAGAAAAATATTAAATTTCATTATTTTCCTATTAATTATCTTAACATAGTAACTTTGATAAAATTACAGTAGTTTTATTCATGATTTATATGATTTTTCCTATATAATTCCTAATTTTTGATTTTAAAGATATTACAAATATTCCTGTTAACAAATTAAGGGATAATCTATATTTTTACTATCACGATTATAAGGACTTATTAGATATTGATTTTAATATTGGAACAATTTTGTCAAACTTTGTATACATAACTTTATTTTTAAGGGTGAAAATATTTTATACAAAATTGCGGTATTCCACAAGGCTCTAATTTTTCAAGCATACTTGCTAATTTATTTTTGCATTATTTTGAAAAAAATTTTATTTTACAATATCGTTTTGCTTTTAGATACATTGATGACTTATAATTTTCAATAATTCAGATTTCCGTGATATTTCTAAATCAGTTTATTCTAAAGAACTTTCCCTAATTAAAACCAACACTTTTTACAATGATAGTGAATTCATAGATTTATTTATAAACATTGAAAATTCAATTACCTTTATTGGTATTTTCAATAAAACTATACAACTTAGTTTTAGAGTTATTAAACTAATTTATTGAAAATCAAACATCTCTTCAAAAATTTACAAAAATGTAGTACTTAATGATTTAAAAATCCCATATCTTATTTGAAATAATCTAAAATTTATCAAAAAGCAAGTTAATCGCTTAATCAACTTAAAAATAATGGTTCTCCTATTAATTTTATTTTAAGGTATGTAGAAAGTAGGGAATCGCTTATAAGATTAAAGTAATGCGTAATTTTTATAACTACAGAAGGGCTACCCAAGCATTGTTATTGTTGTTGTCGTGTGCCAGCCAGGCTGGCAATATGGGGTGCGCTGCTCCACTTTTCCAACTGAACCATATTTGGTGTGGAGTCCGACTTCCTCAGTACACACATGCCATAGGTACCCATTTATAGGGTAGGCAACCATTTACACACAAAGAAAGGACAAAAGACAAGAAAGAGAGAGAGAGAGAAAGTACATCCATGCCCGAGCCAGGATTCGAACCCAGGTCCCACCCATCTGTAGTCAGGTACGCTAACCACTAGACAGGTTGAGTGGCACCCAAGCATTGAAGTTCTTATAAGAATCCCAAAAACACCTACTTGCACTTTAATAATACTTTAATATTTAATCTATATTAAGCATTTTAAACTACTTTAACTTCTTAATTTAACTTGTAAAAAAATTTTTCTAATTACTTTTGGCAACCATATTCTCCTATATGTGTTATGTATTTTTCTCACTGTATTGCTTTGCCGATGTATTGTTTTGCTTATTTTTCAATGTATTACTTCATTGAAAATTGAAATTAAATGCCCCAATGCATTTATTTCAATTTTGATATAGTTGTATTTCTTCTTATAGAAACACTCTCCGGGGGAACAACACGAATATTTTTAGACCTTTGTCTTTCGTGTTTGTCAGAAAAGCGTGTCTGTTTTACATAGCTGACCATCTTCCTCTTGATGAAGACGTGGTATGCTCTTAATTATATATTATATTACATTGTTTTTCTTGATTTTTTTCTTATTGATATTAAATTGTATACTTTCTTTGTTTTATCTATTAAATGAATCTTATATATATATAATTTTTTTTTTCACTACATAAACGTTTATTTTATTTGTGTGTATTTTAGTTAGTAAATCTGCATATAAATTTAATTTCTTCGTTTTTTCTTGAATTTTTTTTCTTCATTTAATACTATTTGATATTTATTATAATTTATTGTTATTTTTCTTGTATTACTCTTTTTATTATTTTGTTTTTTTATTTACGTTCTTATTCATTGTGCTTAATTTTTCCCGTGCAAAGAACACTCATTGGGAGCACTTTCTCATTATAAAAACAGAATAATTAAACAAACTAAATAATAATTAAGATAAGTTTAGAACTTTTAAATTAATTTAGGTTAAAAATAATTTCATTATAGAAATAATTATGTGCTGAAAATAATTATAAGAATTAGATGTTAATAATTTACTATGAATAGAAGGTATATGGCCTTTTGGCAAGACACCCATTAAAGCTATTGACCTATAGCTTTTGATCAAGCTACAAACCTGCTTCTAAATTATGTATATTAAGCTAAACTCATTTGTATATCTCTCAGGCTTACTCCATATAAGATGATAACAATATACATGAGAAATTATTAAAACAAAAATATTCAACGCCAGCTACTGTGCAGCGAAAATAATAGAACTCTTTTCTACGTAAAAAGCATCGAGATATCAATAAATATAAAAATCAAATTACAAAACAATGTGTAAAATGTTTAATAACAACGATCACTCACTAGGGTTATTAAAACAGCAGAAATTTATGAGAATTAGGAGAGTAACCAAAGAGATCGGAAAAAATTATAGCTCGCCAAAGGTTGAATCTTATTTGAGCCAACTTCACGGCCAAGGCAACACCTCCCAGAGTAGACTCACTCTAGGAGGTGTTGGCCAAGGGGGAAATTCTGAGCCAAATCAGCAGAATACTACGCCAAAATGGATTCCTTAATACAACGTGGTGTGAATTTATTGCGATTTTAGACAATACAAAGAAGAAGTTTTAAAATGTATACACAGATACTAAAAACATTTTGTCAAAATAAACTAAAGTGACATTTTTAGAAAATTAAATTTAAATCTGAAAGATTAAATATGTATAATATTTTAAAAACTTAAACAAGAGTGCGTTAATAGTAAGAGTCTGTATTTTTTAAATAATTCAATTAGAATTAAAGTTAAGAAATATTTTCTTTTTTATATAAAAGGCTAACTATTATTTTTATGCTAAACAATTAATTACAATAGGAATAAAAAAATATTTAGATATGATGTTGTAGTTTCTTTAGAATAGTAGAGTTCTTTTTTAAAAGTACATATATACATAAATTCATACTTTTGATAAGTCAGTGAAAGCTTTCAAATGACATAAGTGCTTTTATTGATAAAATTATTAATTTGAATTTAAGTTGGAAAATTAAGAATTTTTTTTTGTTCGGTACGCTAAAAGTATTATAGAAAACAAACTTTCAATATTGAATTCAAAATGATATTTTTGTTATTGATTTAGTTACATGGCATGATTAATTGAAAAAAAATTATCATAAATATTTGAATATCTGGCAAATGTAAGCAGCATTATTGTTTCACACTTTTTTTGATATTTTATTTATTTTTATAAATTGAATTAAATAAACATTCCAGCATTTTATTGTAAAGCATAACTGTAATATATTAATACATTGGAAATGATAGGATTCAGAATAACGCGAAATCGAGTAATTTTTGTTGACAAAAAATATGTCACTATTTATTCCGCTTTCACCTAGAGGTGTGCTAAAAATAGGATTTTACTCAGATTTATTTTATACTAATTTCATCATCTTTCCAAAATAATGAAATCAAAATTATATTTTTTCTGAAATATCGGTTGTTTCAGTTTTAGACACGAAAAACAAATTTGTAATAACAGTTCAAAATATAAATGTTATGCATATCAAAATACTAACATAAATTTGAATGAAGATTTTTGTAAAAATAATCAATTCATTTCAAAATTAACGTGCTTATTGTAATTTTTAACTTTAAATATACATTATTTAAAAAAAATTAATTTACTAATAGAAAAGAGACACAAATGCTTAAAAAAAGCTTCTAAAAATGGTGAAAAAGATGTTTAAGAGTACCAATATAATATTTGTTACAAAACATCATTTGAAATGCAGAATATGGAAAAATGTTAATTAATTCCAGAATCTTAGTGTAAATGCTTAAGTGTATTTCATTAACAATAATTAATTGTATAAAGGATATTATTTATTATGGATGAATTTTTAAATCCAAATAACAAAACATAAATCTTACACAACCTCACTAAAATTTCTAATTAATATTAATTCCATTTAAGATTTATTTAACATTTCCCATAACTTTGGTAAAATTTTATATTTTAAACAATTTAATATATGCAAATGGATACATTGCTGAACATTTCGTGGCAACGAATTAAAATCTCAAGGTAATGTTCAAATAATTTATTTAATATTCACAAACCTATTGTAATAAAAACTATTTTAATATATATTCATTGTGTTAAATGTAAGTATGCATTTTAACACAAGGCATGCATTATCATTGATTAGCACATTGAGTTTTTATAAATTGTTAATAATAATACCGACATAAATAATTTAATCCAAAAATAAATGCGATGTGATAGCAAAAATCTAAATGTTCACAATAAATAAAATATCCTTACCTGAACTGTCTCCGAATTGCGTCGTCCATAACCTGCACTCAATCAAAAATATTAAATTCAAACAAAAAGTGCTTCATCTATAAAGTTCATTGCTGAACTTGAAAGACTATTCGAGAATTTCGCCGAAAGAGAGAGAGAGAGACACGTGATCTATTAATATTCATTTTTCTCCACCAATGATTGATGAGAATTCAACATTACGCAAGACAGACTCAATGCGTCATTCGGAACACTTGGAAAAGGGACAGAATATTTTTCTATCAGCAGTAATATTCAAAAATTAAATTAAGGTTTAAATTTTTATGACTGTTTTCTCGCTTAAGAAGAAATAAAATATGAATTCTATTAAATTATAATAAATATAGTTTTTTAAAATGTACATTGATTGTATTGTTAATGTTTATGTTTTTAATGCAAAATATTAAATTTCAAAACGCGAGATAAATGAATAACAAAAATTAATAGATAAAAATAATAAGAACCAATAAATAAATTTACTATTAATTAAGAGAAATTACGAACTATTAAAGCAGCAAACTTTCTATGATTTTGACAACTTTATTTGAAACTTTTCTTGACTCCAGAATAAA
>JAPDSC010022373.1:0-10024 GCA_026290005.1 Latrodectus geometricus | reverse complement strand
ATATATATATATATATATATATATATATAAGTAAAAAAATAAAAAATACAATTGAAAACTATGCAGTAAATAATTATTACTGTTTGCGGTATCAAGACAATTCTTTTTTTTTTTTTGTGTTTACAAATTCCAGAAGTTTTTGCGACAAATAGTTTAATGAATAGACTTTATTTTGAAACAAATTAAGAACTATTGCTTTTGGTTTCTTGATCAATAATTTCAGCTTAAAATGCTTGGATTGGCATTTTTGTGAAAATGTATTATTTATACTATAACTGGTGATGGAAGAAAAAAATATATTGAGATTATTTTAAAAAATGAAAAAAAAACTACAAAATGCTTTTATAGAAAATATGGCACATTCAAAACCTGCTTATCCTTACATGACAGCATTTTTGGTATATCTTTAAAAAATCATTAATGTTAATCATGTTAAAAAATGTTGAGCTGGATGTTGAAGGATATTCTGACCTTTACTGAAACAGTTCGTGTTAAGTAAAAGATCAGGATGCTATCTCAAATATGGATGTTTATACATGTAGTAATTCGGAATCTTCTTTGAACTGTAAGAACTAGCTCAACTAGACTAATAAGACTAATGAAACTAGAGCTAAAGCAATTCTAGCAAAGCTAATATAACAAATTTTAACACAAAAATGATCGTAAAAACAAATTGACAAATAAATTAAATCAAAAGAAATAACATTTTCCAAAACAAATTACGTTTAATGCATTTAATAGCTATTTATTGCTAAGTTACGGTGAACTCAGGAAGAGGGAAAACTTAGAACCATGAATTGTTGGAAGTCCATAAAATGTTTGACATGAAGAAAAAAAGTATTCTCATAAAAGTAGTGTAGTATCAAAGAAAATCATTTGGAAGAAAAAATCATTTTTTGAAAATTTCTTGCGAAAAATAAACAAATGCATTTATAAAATAGCAATACAGTTTTGTTCTTTGGTCAAAGGTTTTTGTGTAATTTACATTAATATTTTAAAGAAAAGTTAATTACACTGTAATCTCCTACATCAAATTTAAATTTATATTTTGAAGACTTACCTTTAAAATATAAATATAGACACTATAGCGAAAATTGTTCCTTTCAGATTTATATTTAAAAATTAATCTTGCAATTAGAGAGGACAACATACAGTCACTTTAATCAATAACAAAGGTCAAATTATGAAAAAAAATCTCTTTGAATAGGTGGAATTAAAGAAAAAATTTAAAATTGAAGAAAAGAATGATTATTTAAATGTTTTCATAAAAGATGGCTTTTTGCAAGTCAGTGGTAATGAATTTAAAATGAAGAAGGCATAAACGATGGTTTCCTTAAAAAGAAGAATCTTTTCTAATTCAGAAATAGTAAGAAAGTCTCTAGGACTTTGATTAAAGTAAAAGCTTCCATCTTCAATAATGAAAAACAGCATAAGAATTAGATGTTTTTCAAGACATTTCTTAGTGTAAAATGTTTTCCATTCAGACAGTAATAGAAAAAAGCAAACTACGATAGATTTCTTAAAAAGGTAGATTAGCGTGAAGGAGAAAAAATTTAATTTGTGCACTTTAA
This sequence comes from Latrodectus geometricus, assembly GCA_026290005.1. Taxonomy (NCBI): domain Eukaryota; kingdom Metazoa; phylum Arthropoda; class Arachnida; order Araneae; family Theridiidae; genus Latrodectus; species Latrodectus geometricus. Next base: position 8,453 of record JAPDSC010022373.1, on the reverse strand, counting down.
ATTAATCCTTGATTAATTTATATGTTTTTTTCTTCGGCTTAGTAACTAACTCGTTTTTCAAAATACGTTGCACTGTATCTGTGTCAATCTATAGATATATTAGTTTGGGGAAAAAGAAATCCATTATTTTTACGTGAACTTTTTGTAACTTCTTTCAGATTCACTTTGTAAAAAGGTTTAAAACAGTTTTCATGTAGATTTTTAGGTCTTGTGCGAAGCTACGACTGCTGACATGCTGTCAAGTTTGATAATTTTTGATATTTTATAGACATTCTCGACGATGTTGTATCCATGCGAGGTGCATTTTTAGCATCCAAATACCCAAACGGAATCGACGAAACCAAAATTGTGCGTAACTGGTTGTTACAGTCATATATAGGACGATAAATACCTTTAACAATTTTAGCCACCTGGTTAGCATTTTCGCCATTATAAAAGAAAAACTGAAATGTACCGAATTTTCTGTTTGTTGTCTTCTATTTTTAAAACCTTGTACTCATAACTGAATTAATCAAACAAAAACCCGCAAGAGAATATTTTAGTGTCGAATGTCACCTTTCCAATGAGCATAAATTTGAAATTGTTTGTTAGATACCTAACGAGATAGCGATCACTACAGACGTCTACCGAAAAAATAATGGATAACTTTTTCCCCAGCCTAATATATATGTGTGTTTGTTTGTGCGTGTATAGAATTATGCGTTTAATTATATTTTTCTCTATAAAAGCCGCAGAGGTCTGGTTAATTAGATCATCGTTCTCATAGTCGGATGCTGATGAACTCGAATTCCAACATAACAAGAGATCTATCATATTCAGTAAACGCGACTGGGGTAGGTTAAGTAGGTGGTGTGGGTCACAATGTCTTCCATCTAAAATGATACCTGTGACATGGCAGATCGGTTAGCCTATACTTTAGGGTGCCCACTTGATTCTCGCCAAGTTGTGGTCGTGGTTGATCGCCAAGCTGGTTAAAACCCAATCGTATTCTGATTGCAACAGAACAATTGATTGTTCCGTGCCAATCAAAATAGCATATAAAATCGATAGCCAAACAAAAGCCACAAAGTTTGACAAGGGGGCACCCTTAAATATAGTTTTAAATATATATAGTTGGCAGATCAAGTATTGAAAGATCTTCTGAATTACGATGACTTTCGCGTGGCTGTTTCCACCCAACTGATGGAGTCTGAGTTCGGTACAGGGAAGTATTCTGATGGAAAGGAAAACAAACAATTATTCTATGTTGCAAAAGGAAATTTATTATAAAAAAGTAGTATAAAATGTTGAAAGCTAGAAATGACCAAACAATTTTAAAAAATCTCAAACAACATTCAAAGAAGTCGAAAAGCTCATAGAAATTATTTAGGAAATAAGACTAAAAACTTGTTTCTTTATTTTTCAATGAGGACAAGACATTTTGAAATTAATTGTGTAAAACTCTAAATAAGATAGAAGAAAACCCAAGCAATTTGACCTCAGTATCTCCGTCTGAAATTCTTGCAATCATGCAAATTCTGATAAGGAATAACAAGTCGCCAAAAGATCAAACACTAAATTGTGGAAAAATTAAAAATTATTTAAAAATAAGCTGGAGTAAAAAATTAAATATGGCATAATTTACTATAAAAGTTTGATATCTTATAATTACAAATTTCAGCTTAAATATTTCATAAGCTACGTTGCTGTTGTGAATTTGCAGTTGAATAACATTGGTATTCATTCATCAACCCCTATTTTTATTATGTCATCCCTAAATCTACCCCTGCTCTAAACACAATATAAAAGCTTTACATCTATTGTCTTATTAAATTATTAAGGAAAAAAAGGAAAATGTCTTGATCATTAATTTCGAGTACTTAGAACAAAAAATAAAAGTGCATTTTCTTCAAATAAATATATATTGGTTTTAAAATTAATTGTTTTCAGCGTATAATTATTTTTTCGATTAAAGGAAACAAAGAAAACTATAATTTCAGAGAAAAGCACATTTCTGTGCTTTATAATTAGATTAACACAGACTGTTTTTATAAATCTCTTAAAAGCCTTAAAAAATTGAAAATAAATGACATTTTAAATGATTACTGAAGGTTTTAATTTTGTAATTAAATATAGCCAACATATAATTAAATTTTTTATTTTCAAAAGCATCTCGCTTTTATCATTTGTATTAAAAATGTTTTTTCATTATATTATTAGGCGTCCTTAGCATTTTATTTTATTTTAATTATTAATTTTATGTTATTAAACTATATTATTAAACCTGCCCGTCTCCATAGAAACTTTCAACGGTTATTTAAAAAAAAGGAATTAATTTCAAATAAAGAAATAGAAAATGTTATTAAGGAACTTACAAAATTTTTTAAGAAAACGTTATTTTTATTGATTAAAACCATCAGAATTCTTTCAAAGACATTACTACATCATGTATGGATGTATACGCTTTAAAAATTCTTATTATAAATCAGAATCTTGCTCTACAGAAGCTTGCAGTGATGGGTAACATTAAGGCTGCGTGCTCTGATTTCTTAAGGCACTGATTAATAGCGCCGTGTGTTGGCTAATAATGTTACGAAAAAAATATATAGTGTAAATAATTGTATGAATATTTTACATTTCTGTTTAGATACTTGTTTTAATGTGCTATCATTGTTTTATTTGTTAGAACATTTACCTAAACAACACTTATTCAGTAAAAATAGTGGTTTTCAGAGTTGAGAAATAAATAAATAAAAGAGATAAATTTGCTATATTTTTCTCGCCAAAACATAAGTCAACATTCTCGAAGTTTGCTGTTGATAGGAATAATAAGAATTAAGATACCATAGACTTATAGAATAGGAATATTCTAGAAATCTCTAGGAATAATGTTCTAGAAACTACTGAAGATGAATAAATGTCAGCCAAGCACACTCTAAAAAAAACACTGTTATTTTACAGCAAAAAGTGCTGGCAATTTGGGCGCCAGTATAATCAACTGTAAATTTACAGCAAATCCGTAAAAATTTTTCAGCATATTTAACTGTAATTTTACAGCACTTTTTGCTGTAATTTTTACAGCATTTTTTGCTGTAATTTTTACAGTACATTTTGCTGTAATTTTTACAGCATTTTTTTAATGTAATTTTTACTGCATTTTTTTATGTAATTTTTACTGCTTTTTTTACTATGCATTTTACTTCAACCTTTCCAGAACCTATTTTAAACTTTTTGCTATTTACAGCTATTATCAGGTTTTCATTATTTTTTTTTATTTTCATTCTCCCCTCTACTTTTAGTTCCCATGAAACATTTACTTAGAAATTAATTTTTATGTTAAGTTCATTTTTGAAAGAAATGTAGATTATTTTTCTCATGACAAGAAAATGCAATTAAGAAAATTTAATTTATCGCTTTTTTCATTAAATAAGTACATTAATGTCCTCTTGAAACTCATAATATATTATGGATGCAGAAAGATTTATATTATAACATAATTATTTTTAAAAACTTTTTTATTTAACTATTTTTTAGAATCAAAGAATTTAAAATATATACTTTTCATTTTACAAATATTTTTTGCATAAGCAATTTGATAAATATTTAAAGATAAATGTATAATGAATCCAGACACAATGTTTAATTACTATGATTGTTATTTAAATAATTTCCTATTGAAATATATAAGATATTTCTTTCATATTCTATCAAATGTTAAGACAGTTGATGTTTAAATACAAAAACTCTTTCTGTTTTTTGACCAATTTTATTGAATTTCTAGTAGAATTGAAATTCATTGAAACGTATCACTGTTATATTTTTATTTTAACTGAGAGCATAAAATACATAGCAAACTTTCTCATTATGTGCTAAGTGATTTAACAAATATTAATGATTGAATATGAAGCAATTTGTAATTAAATATACGTAGCATAAGGAATATAAATGTTACATTGCAGAAGACATCATTTTTCAGGACATTCTGTTATTAATTATTTAACTTTCAATACCATACACGATGATTAGTTATTTAGACTTTTTACCCCAAAGTCGTAATTTTAAAAGTAGGTTGAATTTTTATAACGAATTTTTAAGAAATAAAGAAAGAATAGTTATATTGAATAAGATATAAAACTAAACATAAAATCAATATTTGATTTACCTACCATTTTATAGACTAAGGATAGAATAAAACCTTCAAAAAATTCCTTTTTACTAAAAATACGAAGGGCAATTAGTTAACAATATGGTATTTCAATTATACTGTACAGACAATAAAAGTTAACTTTTTGATATTACTTAGATTTTTTTTCCTTTGAACTTTTTTCCATAATAATAAAAGCAAATAAAAATTCTGTGGAAATAAAGAGTTTCTATTTAATAATTGACAACACACACACAATAGCAAAGAACCTTTTTTGTTTATTTACCCTACATTTTAATCATAATCATTCAAAATTAGATAAACTATTTAAAAGAGATAATACGCGTGCTTGAACACCATCTTTGACAATTTTTTGGATTTGGTCCCTCGACAGGGGTTAATGTTGAATAAGCACCTGAAATAAAATATAGAAATTAGACATACAGAAGATTTGCTTGCAAAAATTTAGCACCTATTCCAGTTTTGAAATGTGCCTGAAGTTGACATCAAAAGACTTTAGCCAGCATAGTCCTACTATTAATAGTTATTATGCGACTTTTCCATTAAACTTTCTTTAGAAATCCTCCTTTGTAATTTTTTTATCTTCCAAAACATCTACATATTTAAAATGTTTTAACTTATAAAAAAATTGTAACTATGTTAGAAGGTAACGTTTAATGTGCACTATGTTTACTATAATACTAAATTACCATACGTATACAATAGTATTAGAAAAAATGTTGAGCACAACATATTTTAAATAAATTAGGAAAAAACAAATTAGAAAGCTTTCACTCATGTACTTCTGTTTCTTAATTATAATTCTTTATTCTATAGTTTTTTTATTCTAGGAATTTAACATATTTAATAAAAGAATTCTGAAAAAATATAAAACATGTAATTCTATTTCTTTAGAAAATGAAATTCGATAATCAAGTAATTTTTATAACAATCAAAACGCTTAAATAAAATATTATTATAATTTCTAAGAAGTTTTCATGATTAAAATAACAATCAACTATATTAACAAACTATTGCAAAACATTCTAAATTTTAATAAACTAGTAAAAATATATCGACACTTTATTCAAACTCCTTTGTATAAATTGAGCTTAGAATTTTCTGAAATATTCAATCAAATTTATACGAATTTATATCAATAAAAGTAAACTAATAGTTTGTATAATAAATAATAAGAAAATTGTACTTTACCTTATATTTGGTGATTCAGTTACAAGGGAAATTCAAACCTTACTGTAATCTTCAATGTTCCTGTTATAGCTATTTAAATAACAGTGATTTTTACTGTATTTCTTCCGTTTTTTTTAACAGTGCAGTAGGTCAGTTGAAGGTGAGTCAATGAGTTAGACACCTGAATCTCCAGCTTAGAAAGTTGCTGTTTAATTTCTGTAATATAGAAATTATCTAGGTTTTTTTAGCCTGTGTAAAAGGTTGATGCTCAAATTTATGAAGTCAATATGAGACTGAAATTCTGCGAATAAATTTTTTGTTTAAAAGAAATACATCTTCTGTATTTCTGCCTCATCATATCCTCATCACCAGGAAGAAAATTGTAACAATAGAAAGTGAAGTACTTACGATAGATCATCTTCAATGATAAATAATACCACTATAGGTTGCTAACCAAATCTAGTTATCTTCTGCTTGATTCCACCTTCCAAATGGACTCAGATGGATTAAACTATCACCACATTCTGTAAGTAGAGTTGGCAGCTTCTATCAGTTGTTGTTGTTGCTTCTGATGACACTTGACAACACCAAGCCCGCCCCTTAGAGACTAAGCGAATGAAGTCAGTGAGAGAGTGTCTTTCATTTTTGAATAGAGCACCCTCAAACGAAGGTGAAATACTACTTTTGGCTCATAGATGATAGCACCATCTAAATCTTCCAATTTAGAGATTGAAACCAGAGAAGACCCAAAGCCTAACTCCAGCCACACCCAGAGGTATTAATTTGGAATGGGAACATGGAGGACATTGCGACCCGACAGATTTTAAATGCCCCAGTCGCCTTTAGTGAACACGACGGATCTTACACTAAGCCGAGATTCGAACTCACCACCTTTTGGTAATGACAACGACGCCCTGACCAACCAGGGCACCACGACCCCGCTTCTATCAGTAATGTAGTAGACCTAAATAAAAGAAACTGTTGAAAAAATTGAGTTTAGAATAATCTGGCACGAAATATTAGTTTTAATTAGAGATCTCTACTCTAATGAAGTTAAAAAAGTGAGTGTCATTAAGAAATATTTATGGAAAATAATTAAAATTATAATTACATAATTCTGATTTCCATATACGTTTATGTATGTGTGCACATGCTCATTGTTTCAAACCAGTTACCTAATCTATTAATATGTATTTTAATAGATTAAAAAGTATAATCTTCTAAGATTATTCTGTCGATAACATAATTTAGTCCGTAGATAGCAAGATGGTTGTTTCTCAATAAAAATAACTCAAATGAGATGCCTGCTATGTAATCTTTTAATCTGAAATGTCTTTATTTTCCCCGAATAAAAAGGCTGAACAATTCTCAATCAAATGTTTGTATTAGTTTAGATGGACTGTATTTCATTAGGCATTGGAAGGTAGCCAATTTCACTTGGACGTATAGTTTAATATCCACATCGAAGCACAGAAAGTTGTTTATACTCTCTTTAACTGATAAGAGCTTGTTCATGAGTAAAGAAGATCAGGAGTGAAAGAACTCGGAGAAAACATCAATTATGTGAGCTGAAATCTAAAGATTATATTATCAAGGCTTGAAATATATTTATTCTAATTCATTTGTTCCATATTCATTAATCATTACTAAAAAATCAATAAAGATTAAATTAATCAACTTATATTAATCAATCTTTATTATTAAACAAGTACATACAGATTATGCTTATACTTTCTTTAACTGATAAAACTTTGCTTATAAATAAAAACTAAGTAAAAATATTCCCCTGAAAAATATGGCTTAACATGAATTTGTGAATCTGTGATATATTGATATTTGAAAAATATTGAGAAGGTATATATCTACATTAAAAATTAGCCTCATTAGTTTCTACTTTTTAATTACAAAACAAAGACTTTAATAATAAATGTTAAATGCAAATACAATTTTACATTATCTTTAACAGTAAAGATAACTAGTGTTTATATAAAAATGCGAAGAAACTTAATTACAAAATTTTTAAAATAATTTTTGTTCTGTTGTTTAGATTAATGATTTTTATTCTTTAATAATGAAACAATCAAGTGAAGAAGCTTTTATAACAAAAGTTATATAAGAAAGAAATTCTTACACATTCATATTTGTAACCTTTTGACTGACAAAAATTAGAGTGCAAAAAATAAAAAGAAGCTGAGCTAATGATTGTGAAAAACGTACCTACACTTAAATTTTTAAATTATATGTATTATCAATAATTAAAATAATTTTGTCTCGTTGTTAATATTAATTAGATGTTATTTTTCATTACTAAAATTAAGTGAAGCAGATTTTAGGGTAAATATTAATTATTTAAAAATACTCATAAATCTACATTTATTTTCTTTTTAGTTGATAAAATTTTGCTCTTGAATAAAATAAGAAATTTCTTTCAATGTTGAAAAAGCTAAAAAAGAAAACATGGATTTTATATATATATTTTGTCGAGTGAAAAGCCAGGCTGATAATATGGGGTGCGCTGCTCCTTTTTTTCTTTCAACTGAACTGTAACTTGGTGTAGAGTCCAGCATCTTCAGTACACACGTGTCATCGGTACCCGTTTACAGGGTAGACGACCATTCATATTCCATTTATACAAGGAAAGGACAAAGGCAGGAGAAAGAGAAAGTACATCCATGCCTGGAGCAGGCATCTGAACCTAGAACCTCCTTATCCGCAGTTTGACACACTGACCACTATACAGGGTAGGAGGCATTTTATAAATTCAAATCTATAAATTGTTTCGTTTTCGCAGTAGAAATATGTTTTTTTCGGTATATTTAGAATATGTTTCTTATTTTTTATTTTAAAAATAAAAAAAAATGATAAGTATAAAATTATTAAATAATAACAGATTCTAGTTTATATTCACTTTTACAGAAAACTTACGCATACGAAATAAAAAAAGAAATGTAAAAATATTGCCGAGAAAAAAATTCTTGCTTACAAGAATTAAACTGTATATTTATTTTATCAGTTGTTGAAATATACTTATTAAGATGCTTAGATGAACTTCTTAATTTTATTTTTTTACACAATACTATTATGTAAAGCAGCTGTAATGATAATCATTATACTTGTTTAAACTGAATTAAAAATGTAG
>JAPDSC010022368.1:361507-403569 GCA_026290005.1 Latrodectus geometricus | reverse complement strand
ATATTATATTATATTATATTATATTATATTATATTATATTATATTATTCTTCTTAGATTTGGGTTTGTACGTCATAGGGCACCTCTGCTTTTATCAGCATTTGTACCGCAATCTCCAAACCCAATGTTTCCTAGTTCCAGTTGCGGGGGTCACCCACTTTATTTATAAAGTCCGATAACCCTTTAATGGAATTGAGGTTTAACTCTCTAGAATGGATGATGCTTAAAGAAGTTAATCTAGAGAGGGCAAGGGCCTCCCATTCATAAATGATATGCTTCGCCGTTTCTCTTACATATGACATTTCCTGCAGATAGTGTCGAGGAAAGTTGCCAAGGCAATTTCTTTTTGATCCAGAGTGATTTTAATTTTAGAAACTAGCTGATGTAAAGCAGTTTCAGTAGACTTGCCGGGTTGATAGGCAAATTGAAGAGCATACAATGGACTGGTACTACCCAAGTAATCTCTAAAATGCCCATCAATAATTTTCTCCATAATTTTGAGAAAGAATGAAGAAAGACTGATAGTTCTGTAGGACTTGGCCCTGGGTCTATTTGTCCTTACTAGGTTTCTTAATAAGAACAAACCTGTTGTTCTGCCATATCTTTGGTAGTTAGCCCATTGCTAAGCTTGCTCTGTAAATTCTAGTTAGGACTGGTATCCTCCTCTACCTTCTGGATCATGATGCGCTTTTTAGAGTTTCAAAGGGCAGAGATTGCCCATTTGACAATGATGTGATTAACGATATTTTTAGCTATGGTTCATTGATCGCTATATCGCTTGTATTATATTATATTATATAATATTTTATTGTATTATATTATAGTATATTATATTGTATTAAATTGTATTATTTTATGTTATATTGTATTATATTATATTTTATTTTATTATACTATATTGTTTTATATTGTATTGTATTGTATTGTTTGATATTATATTATATTGAATTTTATTACTTTATGTTAAATTATAATTTATTATATTATAATATAATATAATATAATATAAATTAAAGTAGATTGCAAAATAATAAGTTTCACTCATGGTAATTTTATTTATATAAGATGTAACAAATATAGTTTAAGAAAAAATTAAATGTGTAAATATTAGAATAATGTAAAATGGCTTGTTTTTAATTTAATAATTCAAAATAAGATAATTTGTTATCAGTATGAGCTGCAAAATGTAGATACTTATAAGGGTCACCAAGATTGGTCCTATATTGGCTGCCCAGTTTGATCCAATATAGACTGCCAAGCTTGTTCCTATCTTTGCAACCCATATTATTCCTATATAATAAAGTGTAAGCCATCCAAGATTTTTCCAATTTTGTCCGCCAATAATGGACCAAGATAACGCCCCAATAACCATCATACACCCAAGATATTTTGCTACTTGGATTCTGATGCTTTCAGAAAGTGTTCTTATCATTATATTCTTATAATCGATGTCTAGCAATTCTGAACTCTACCAGAAAATAATATAAATACTGTGCTCACTAAACTTTACAAAAAGCCCTTAATTTCGCTGTTGTAGAAAGAAACAAGTAAAAGAAATGCAAGTAAAAAGAAACAATGTAGAAACGATGTGATATGGCTTCAATTCTATATTAATTAGATTATGCTATTATAAGAAATACGTTCATATGTATGAAGTCAGTGTACGCGACACACACACTTGACATTAATATCTCAGCTTTATCTCCCATAAATTGTTTTCTTTCCCAAAGTTTTTCTTACATGATTCAACAATATGGCCTCATTGCAAGTCTCTGATATCTGGCATTTCACGCTTTTCACAAAAATATGAGTCTAGAACTTCCCTATAGCCAAATCATACTATCATGTAAGACATACTTTTTATCTAAAAAAAACTGCTAGTAATGATTAGATTTTAATGCTCCCGAAGCGCAGTTTTAAATGTCGCTTCAACACAAATTTGTGTGGAAGAGCAATAATTTGTATCAAAAGTTTTAAGGTAATACACCCGTATCACTACATGAATAGAACCTTTAACAGCGGTCAAAGGTCCACAATAGGCCACGGTGTGGTTTATTTTATTTTGAATTATTTATACAAAGGTCGGGTTTTGTTTATCCTGTGCATCATAGTTCAGAAAAATTTGCAAGTCACATTTCTTATATGTAATTTTATTTTTAAAATAACTTAATAAAATTATAAAAAGTAATTTAATAAAAAATTTGCTAAAAATCTAGGAAAATTAATAATATTATATAATATAACAAAACACGGAAAGTAAATAGTAAATAAATATGTACAAACCCATTATTCCAGACAGCTGTATATTTAGTAGTGTAGTTTTCAATAGTTTATGAATGTGAAAATGTTAATTTTTGGTAATATTAACCTCTTAATTTTTTTCCAAAGTATAATTTCATACTGATAATGATGAGCTAAAATCTCGACAAGAATACGAACTTTTTCTCTCAATAGGATTGTTAGTTGTATTGTTTTTATTCTTTTACGTGTATCTTTAAGGCAGAAGCTGGTGATGGAATTAATGTCTGTGGTCTCTGGGGATTTTTCAAGTGAAAGCTGTATGTATACGGGCAACGGAACAAATAATGTGATGGATTGCAAGTGGATGAAATTTTTTCTCTTTTGTGAAGATATTGTAGGAAAGGGTCATAATGTGTGAACAAAGTCAAACTTCTTATAATAAATGTAGAGAGAAGCCAAAATGTATTTACCTTCTGGAAACCTTAACAATGAAATGTCAAAATTTTATGCTAATTACTAAGTTTAGAAACTTTAAAACTTATTTATCAATAAACCAAATTTTTGGATATAATCATTTTTTCCCAAAATGCAAGTCACATATTAATTTAATTATTTTAAATAAATATATACTTTCTTTTCTTAGTATGGTTTAATCGTGTTTTCAAAAGAGCTTACTTGAAAACAGTTACCACTTTGTGAACTTTACAACATTTGAACTGTCCGTAAAACCCTTACATTTATACATAAAAGAAAAAAAAAAACATAACTAAATGTTCGGTAAATTGGAAACAGTGAAACGGGAAAGCCATTTAATTGTAAAATTTAATAAATTTCGTACTTTCAAATTTAACAACCCCAACTATATAATTAATTAGAAATAAAAACCAGTCTTTTTTTTTTTAAACAAAATGAATTCTCTTTCGGGAAGGAAAGAAACTTCCTACAAAAAGGACAATGTGAAGCCCTCAAAATACCACTTTGTGGACTTCACATCTCCTAGGATGCTCCCGAGAGCCAAACTTTTCATCTAAAAGGAAGAAAGTATTTACTCAAAAGTCCCACAATTCCCTAAATATCTCAATGGGAAAACTATTTCCTCCAGGGATGAATTTGGAAAAGTAGCAGTTTCGGAAGATATATCAGATAAAATATCAAAAATGCTCTGCAAAGCTCCCGCTTGACCAAATTAATTTTTTTTAATGGAAAACATCTATTTTTATCACAGAGTCGTGTTCAGCATAAAACTAGCAATAAAAAAACTCACTGTTTTGAAAATATTCAACGTGATTACTTAGAAGAATAAAATTACTCTTCTATATTTGTATTCCATTGATCAAATTTTACGATAAAGCGTCTAATGTTTTTCTTTAAAATAATGACCTGACAAATGTTACATATTTTTAAAACTTATAAACTGGTATTTCTTAGTTTAATTGAAATAGTATGCTTTATTAAAAATGATTTCGTTATAAAATAAACTTACAAATCAATATAACTTTTATTCCTAGTCATTGTTTAAAATCATCCTCACACTACAAGGAGAGAATACACTGGATAGGAAAATTTAATTAGCAATTAATCTTAGGCTAAAAGTTGTATAGTTACATTTGATTCGTTTGTGTAATTTGTTTATGGGACAACAGCGTAGAATAAAAACTTTATACAATTAATTAATACGAGGTATACGTTTCATCTAAGTAGAACGTAGTATGAAACAGCGTTAAACGAGGTTATCTCATTATGTAAATAATGGGGTTAGGGGACGGGTAGAAAATTGCTCAGGTATTTTACCATTAAATTTATTAATTATGTTTTTTATAGAAATAAAATAAAAATGTATTTCTTATAAATATAGAAGCATAATAAATGGATATACATATAAAAATAAATAAAATTCTTAATCAATATGTGTGTGTGTGTGCTTACATTTTAGATTATTCAGTATCTTCTGTATTTCCAATTGTCTGCCTTTTTATCAAGAAGGTATCTAATGTTCTTTGCGTTTTGCTTTTGCACTCGGTAAGAAATTGTTGGTGAGCGGATAAGGCATCCATAATATCTCATCTTGCTTTTGAACTCCTGTAAATATTTGGGCAATTTTCAATAAATTGGTCCATAATTTCTGTTATAGTGGTCAAACTGGTTTTTAGAAACGCTGCTGAAAGTTCTTTTTGCTTTTCTTCAGAATCACTAATTTCAATAATTTTGTGTTCTTCTTTTTATCAGCTATTTTCTTGAGCTCATCATCAAAAAGACCTGTTGCTGTTTCTTGCACTATTTCTTCGACATCTTTCGTGTTTATCTAATCTAAACTGGTTTGTATCGCCAATTACACTATTTCATTCATATCGACAGAGTGTCCAGTGTCACCGCTCTTGCTTAGATCTGGCCAAATGTTCTTCTTGATCCCTTTTAAACATTTTTCTGTTACCTCATTCCAAGAAAGATTTGTGTTTTCTACAGCATTCATGACATTGTAGTTTTTCCAAAATTCTCTTATTGATTGTTTCTTTTTTCCGTCTGATTTTCTAGAAAACCTTTATCTAAATGTTAGTATCAGGTAATAAGCCTTAAAATTTTATATAACGCCTTGATCCATTGGTTGAATTAAGGCATTTGTGTTAGGCGGCAAGAAACCACTTCAATTGGAGTGCATGTTATGAAGTCAGATAAATTCGTTGGATGGCTTGGAGCATTATCGATTAAAAGTAGTGAACCAATTCTGAAAAAATTTCATAGTTATCCATGATTTTAATTAGACTTCCAAATTACAAAGTTGATTTGGATATTCCTTTCATTACTCTTAGGTTTTGGGATTGTAAACAAGTAATGGTTTTAATTTGAAATCTCCGTTTGCATTACCACCCAGTAGAAATGTTAAGCGACCTTTTGTACCTTTAAATACTGGTACACATTTTTTTTTCACGAGATGGAAATGTTCGTTTTGGCATTCTTTTCTAAAATAGGCCTGTTTCATCAATATTAAAAACCAATTCTGGAGAATATTTTCCTCGTTCAATTATTGTTTTCAATGACGCTGGTGATTCACAACTATGGTTTTTTATCACCACTTGCTGCTTGTCTTGTATTCTGTATGCTTTGAAGCTTATGTATATATTTCTCTCACGATATGTTTAAATCTATTAAGCCATCTTCGACTTTCACTTGCCTCAACCTGAATGTAATTAAAGTCTTGCTTTTTCCATTATAATAGATTGGCTTAATGACATATTGGGTACAATTTCATCGTTATAAAAAAAAAGTTGTTTTCCCATTTCCTATTACATTATTTCTAGAACGGGTAATTCTAGTTGCAGAGCTTGTCGTAGTTTCAGTTGCCAATGACAGTATTTTTTCTTTATTCTTAAGAGTGGTCCTTATTGTTGAATTTGCCTAATTCAATGCAGCACCAATTTGGTATTGACGTTCATCAACAATCTTCTAATTACTTGTATTTTAGTTTCTAGTTAAATGCTTTTTCTTGTCCATTTATTTCCATGTTTTTTTTATTATCCCCCGTGATAAAAACTAAAAATAATAATAATTGTCACTATATCAATTGTTATATTATATAAATTTATACTTACAATAACGTCTACAAACGTTTGAAACGGTAAAAATACGTTCATATAACACATCAGGAAAGAAGAAACACAGATAAACTGCTTTGGATATCGGAAAGCCTTTACGCTGCATGTACAATTTTAGGAAATCCCCACAATTCAAATAAAAGAGAGTTAAGCGGGGTCTTACTGTACATGGTTTGGTTTTCAACTATACACAATCTGCTTTTTTATACAACTTGGTAACCGGTTGCTTCGATATTTTAAGCATTAAACAAAAATTTTCTGCATTAAGCGAGATGATCATATAAGAGATAAAATCTGCTTTATAAATTAAACGCGTCTTTAATATTCTTAGTTTCTAAATTTAACCTTTGAAATATAGTTTATAATTTAATGAAACTTTATACTTTTTGAACACATTTTCTGCGTTAACATTTTAATGAACTTCCAATATTTAAATGCCTTTAACTTTTAATCATTCAGGATGACTTCATTTCAGGTTTAAGAAAAATAAGATAGTTTCTACCCAAATAATGATTATAATTAATGAAAATCATAAAGTTTGTGTGTGTGTATCAAATCAAAAATATATGAAAAAAATATTAAGTTGAACGATAATATGAAGGAAGTTCAATTAAAAACCGATATTACAGACCAAAAAATTTTTAAGATTGTTAAGGAATACGAAAAAGAAGAAAGTGGTAATATTACCTCTTTCAAATAGAATAATGAAATGGATTTTTGAGTAAAGAAAAAATAAATTGAAAGAGAAAAATTATTAATTGACAAATTAGTATTTTTAAAAGCTGTGTTAGATTAATGACCATATAAAAAGAATAAGTAAATGAAACGCGATGAAACATTGCATATAATATACAATTTCAAAAGCTAGAACGTCGTCTTGAAAATATACAAAGCTAATTTAAAGAAGAAATACACTTACAAATTGAGTGCTTGGGTAAAGTTGTATTATTGAAAGAAACAATTAAAATACAGGAATTAATGAGAAACAATGTGCATAATAACGTGAAAAAGGAATTCACTTTGGCTTGTTTGTCACTCAACTGTTATTTTTTCACCCCTAGGCTATTAGACCGAGTATACAGCTTAAAGTGTACTCCTCAGCACTGCACACACCTTATCGATGACGGTACATGTGTGGATCTGCACTCAGAAAACCCATATCAATGAGTCCAGTGAATACTTAGCATTCTGACACGTGTTGATGCCCTAGCACTGATACTCACAGTATTTTGAGGAAGTGTTACGCATCTATGTTAGTACTCACCGATCCAATTATTTCAAAATATTTTCATGTTTTACGGACAGTCTATATTCAAGACACATCCATGAAATGTTTATACGCGAAAATCCAAGTTTCATCATTACTTTGAAGATGGTATGCCTAATTTCTCGAGTGCCGACTTTAGCACCATTTAAGTCTTGATAAGGCTGAACTAACAGCTGAATGGTTAGAGTTCTGGCCATCAGTTTAATTGTTCGTGGGTTCGAATCTCACTTTGGATGTTTGTAATGGTTTAGAGTCCACTTTAAACCGTAAGTCCCGGTATAATTAGCCCTCGTGTACAAAAAATAAGCATTGGGTGACAAACCAATCTTGATAACCTACTAGTGTAATAGCAACAACTGATCTAACCACTTTATCAGACGAGTATTATCTGATATTGACAGTCTATTGCGTTCTTTATTCACTGCATACCGCATTTGTATATGATTGCATAAAAAATAAACATGTTTTTTAGTGCTACATTTCTATTAATATTCTAATCATTACCTATCTTTTGATATCAGATTTGTTCTTTCTCCATAGCAAAATTATAATTCGGTTTTGTGTTAAAATGCATATTTTATCCAAAATTTTATCCATGAGATTGAAAAACATCATAATTATTGATCATGAAACCACGCGGACACTTTGGAAAATTTGACATAACTACGATAGTTATAAATAACCAAATACTAAAACTTTCACATTTTATTTTAAGAGGTGAAATGTGCTAATTCAGCAAAAGTTTTAACTCTATGAAATGTATTTACGTTATGCACTGGTTATCATAAATTAAGGAAAAATCACAAAACTGACGATAACGTAAAAAGTACGCGAGGAATTTATTATAGGTACAAAATATCATAAAAACACCACACAAGTGTGGTGTTATAAAAATTAGCATATGTATACAATGAAAAAATGGGAGATGTGAGTTTGGTACAGGAGAAGTACCTTTAATATGCGGTATGATCCCCCGAGAGAAGCAATACAGAACTGCAGCGAAGATGCAGGTCTGTATTGCTTCTCTGATTCTATAAGCTGATGCTCTCAGTTATGCAGTTTATTAATTGTTTAGGTATTGCGAGCAATTATTTTTCCAAAGCAGTGGCTAGGATTCTAGGCGAGATGATTGAGAGAAGCAACACGTGGTCCAACAGAGTCACAAATATGCTCGAATGGGTTAAGGTCCAGTGATCCAGGAGGCCACAAAATGCACTCAATTGTTCTTACTCAAGATAAGCATCCACGATATTATCTTGAGAGGACTCGAATTATCATCCTGTATGTCTTCTTTATAGGTGTGAGCGTTAACATTCCCAAAGAAATAACATGGAGACTATGCGTCCACCCATATAGATACCACCTTGACTAATAAGAATTTTATAAGTTGTCTGACTTTTGATATCACCAATACGTACCCATAAACGATTTTTTACATATAAATTCATATATAGTTGTGTTACAAGTTATTACTATTTCATTTCATAACTTTTGAATAATTTAATAGCAGTATTTGATATCTAGCTGAGTCGAGCAATATAATTCATTTGTGTATTGATTCACTAAATTGTTGCACAGAGTTTCATATTGAATGGGACAAAAAGAATAGCGCAGTGACTACCGTAGTTGATTTATACGGCCAAAACAAATTTATTCTGGAACTACAATTATACAAGTTTTATTTAGCATTAGGGAAAAATATCAAATAACGAACTCGCCCCTAGAGGCTCTGTTAAACAAAATGGTGTCCATGCAGGAGAAAGCGTACTGTTTTCGAATATGTCAAAACCTCATCGTTAACCATCGTGTAGACATTTTCGCACGAAATTTCGTAAAGAACCACTGCATCGTCACAGCATCCGACAGCTAAGTGAAACAGTTACAAGATACGGGCTGCTTATGTAAGAACAAAAGCAACAGAACCAGAATTGGTTGAAAGAATTCGTGAATCGTTTCTACCAAGTCCCTTAAAATCAACGTGACGTGCAAGTGAGGAATTGAATGTCCCTCACGCAACGGTTTGGCATGTTTTACGGAAGCGTCCCAATTCAAGCCAAACAAATATCAGATGGTCCAGGCTTTAAAACCTACTTGACAAACCGTTGCGTAACGACTTCGATGTAAAATTAAAAAAAAAAAAAAATCGAGAATAGACTGGTTTTTACCGATGAAGCCACTTTCCATTTATGTGGCAAAGTTAATCGCTATAATTTGCGATTTTAGTTCATAGAAAATTCTCATGTACGATTAGAACATCAGCGTGATTCTCCAAAGGTGAACGTTTTCCTTTCTTTAACAAACAGTTGTTTTTTATCCATTTTTCTTTGCAGAACAATCAATTAATGGGGACATTTATTAAAACTTGATCAAAGTGGTAGCTCCCCCCAGTTGGAAGCTGTTACTGCTTTCATTTTGCAGCAAGATGGTGCTCCCCCACATTGGAATAACAACGTACTAACGTTCCTGAACGAACGTCTACCCTATGGCTGGATTGACCGTGCTGGCCCACAGGATTTGACATTGCTTCATTGACAGGAGAAATCCCCAGATCTAACACGCTGTGATTTTTTTCTATGGGTTTTCGTTAAAGACAAGGTGTTTGTGCCTCCACTTCTTTAAGGCTTAGAGGAACTGAAGCAGAGGATAACTGCAATGTTGAACTCTTTTACAGAGGATATGCTATCTCGAGTGTGAAAGGAGCTTGATTACCGAGTAAACATTTGTCGTGTCAACGGAGGGGCACATATAGGAGACCTGTGGAAACTTGAATAACTGTAGTATCGAGGTAAAATTGAATTTTCTAAATACAATGCTATCCACCCAAATTGCAACATCAAGAAATATAACACTATTTTGTAGATAACATGTTGACCAAGTATCAAATGATTAAATTTATAGAATTCTGTGAAGTGTGGTTCCTGCTAAAATCAAGTCACAGTAGCCGCCATTGTTGGAGATCACCGCTGACACCAGCCTAGGCATTGATTCAATGAGACTTTGGATGTGTTCTTGGAGAATAGCAAACCAAGCAGCTTCAACGTGTTTACCGAAGTTAATCTGGTGTGATATCTGGGGATATAATCTAGGTCAATCGTTAAGCAACAATATACCACATATTTTCTATCGGCGAAAGATCCGCAGAGCGAGCCAGCCAGGGAAGCGATTGAATCTGGCGATTGACGAATGCATTCCACGTGTGGTCACGCATTATCCTGTTGAAATATGGCTGTGGCTAAGACCTGAAAATAAGGAAAGACAACTGGCTCCAACATCTTGAAGATGTAGCGCTGACTGTTTAAAGTATCGGCAATGAGTACTAGAGGAGTGCGAGTGTGATACCCAATACCATAATAGCCGGTGCAGGAACAATGTGGCGATGCATAACGCAGCTGTTCAGCATCCTCTCTCCAATTTGCCTCCAGACTCAAATACGACCATCGTGGTGTTACAGACAGAAGCGTAACTCGTGAGTAAAGACAATTTCATTTAATTCTGCCGTCCACATTCTTTTTTCATCGCACCATTACCGGCTGAGACGTGTGTGGTTCTGCGTCAAACGATATACAGTAGATGAAGCAAAGAGAAATGTCTAAAACATAAGTATAAAACAAAAATATGTTCTATTAGGGGTTTAAATATAGTAAAATATCTAAAATTATAATAACACATTTAAATGAGAAATATCTTCAAACTTCACAGTGTATTTATTATGAAAAGATATCTTCTCTTCTGTGAAACATTTCACATTCTACTTTTCCTAGCAAACATACTAATTATAAATAGATATGTAATTAATCCTTAACTTACTGGGATCCAAACCAGAATCCTGTGAATATTGGATAAAAAAAAAATTTGTTTCATAATAATTAACATTTAAAGTTCTATATTAATAGGTTTCAAAATTCTATTAATTTAAAAACTAGTTAAAGAACAAAGTTTTCAAATGTCAATTTTATTAAAATTGCATACAAATTTTTCTAAAAATTGAATGCAATCAAAATAAAGATATATATGGAATTGAGTTAAATTTAGCGGAAGCTTTATTTTATAATTTTTAATTTTTTCTTCATAAATGAAGCAAGAATAAAATTTTATAACTCATACATACATTTACAGAATTAAGCTCAGTAAAATTCATATTTTGAACGGAATTTATTAAGCAAAGCAGAACTACATTATTTTCCTAAAAAGTGAACTATGATTTAGGAATGATAATTTTATATCTAAACTGGTAATTTATCGAACAATAGGACAGTTTATAACATTTATATGCCATATTAAATACAAGGAATACTTTTAGGAGGCAGATTTATAAAATGTCTTTTATTGATATTATGTAAACTGATCAGGCACAGTAAAAAAATAAATATGTTGGAATGTTTCAATTTACTTTTTATTTATAATATAAACTAATAACTATAATATAAATTTCTATCAATTACTTTGTTTTAGTCGGTCATACTTATATTCAAAACTTTACATCTACAAATAATTTTGTCACACAGTTATTTGTTTTATTTAATACATGCAAAAAATTGGTGACTAATGTTGATGAAAAAATAAAGTATTTTAGTACAAGAAAATGTGCTTATATTCATTCAGATTTTATTTAAATAAATGCATCATAGCTACATTTGCACATTTACATATATAAAACGAAATTCATATTGCTTTCATTTTGAAAATAATAATTATGAACGAAAATAAGTTAATTTCAGTTGAAAAAAAAAAAAAAAAAAAAAAAAAAAACAACTAAAATGAGGGAACAACATCAATTTCAATAAAAAAAGATTCAAATTTCCAATAAATTTCTATCAAATTTAAAGCTATTTAGTTTTAAATGTATGAAAATAAGCAAATAATTTAATTTTAAATCTTGCACTCTAGAATATATATATATATATATATATATATATATGAAATCAACATCATTGAAAATATGTTTGGTATCTATTGGGGCTAAAACAAATTAAATTATATAATTATATACTGGATGAATACAGCAGAAACAACAAATAAATTCAATTCATTTCATGTACATTTTTCGTAATTTCGGAAAGCCTTTTATGTCATCTCATCAAAACTATAATGAAATAGAAAACTCTGAGCACTTATAGCGTAAGTAATAAATACTTACATTATAACATTAGAAGTGTTAATTTTGTCTTATGACCAATAATTGTTGTCTAATAATGGTAATTTAATAAATGCATTTCCTCTAAGCCATTACTAAGCAAATTAAAAAGAAACTGAATCCTAGGAAATTGAGATAGTTTTAAAACTCTCATAAAAATAAAATTGTTTTACTATGCCTTAAATTCAAATTCAATTAAAATTTTGGAATTCAAATGCTTGAAATTTATATCAATATTAACTTTCAATACACATTTTAAATTTAATTAAAAGTTCCTTTAAATAAAATATCAGAAAACAAAAAATTGTTGTGAACATTATTAATTTGGGAATTGCTTTTAATGATTATCATATAAATCACAATAATGGCAATCAGAATTTCGTTTTATTACATAGGTGTGTTACATTGAAAACAATGCCGTTAAAAGTTAATATATATAATTGTAATTTTTATAGCAAAATGTAAACATTTTTAAAAATACTATACAAAAGAGTTCGTTTATATATTGGTAAGTTGAAATAATTCATTGGTTATTAAATTAATTAATTACTGAAATATAAGTGGTAAAAAATCAATAAAAATATAAAAGCATTACATTAGAAAAACAAAAAACAACAGTTCACTACAAACAGCTGTTTTAATAATACAATCTGCTTTTTAATATCCAAGATATTTTATGGAGAACTATTATACATTTTCCCTTCAATCTAATGAGTTAAAACTGAAATTTTATGATCAAAATAATACGTTGCATTTTAGCAAAGAAAATTCATTGCAAAAATTACCAACTTATTACACATGAAACACTACTCCTTTATAATCATTTCTAATATATTCAAAATCATATCTATAACAATTACAAAATAATTTGAAAGTTAGGTAACATTTTAAGAGCATATTTAGCTTTTGATAACTTAGTTATTTCTCATTATGTAGGAAGTATAAAAACATTTTCTGAGTGTATACATTTCAATAAAATTTACTAAGCATTAATTTTGCTAAGTAAAAATCCAAGTTAAATGAAGACATTCATAATCATAACATCAATTTTAAACAATTAGAAAGATTATTTTTCACAATAGTGTTTTTATAATATCAAAACTGCCTTACATCCAAATTTTCTTGATTACAATTGAAGACTTAATTAAAGATAGACTAATAAAGTAAAGTGTTCACAAATTTAGTACAAAAAATTTTACATATAATTACAATCCAAATCCAATTTTAAACATTCTAAATTTAAAAACTTGTCATCCAGGAATGATTTTATTTCAAATTCAACTTCTTAATAATCAGATGGACAACAATAAGTACACAACAAATTCTTTGAAAAGATTAAATAGATTTTCATGAACTATATATTTTCATTATAAGCAAACAACACAATTGTCCATAACTATCATAATGCTTTCCTAAGGAATATATATGGTGCATAAATTCTGAAAAATACTTATATAGTGAGAGATATTCAAGACTCAAACTTGTAAATCATTAAATATTTAACTTTGTATGAACAAAGTTCAAAAGTAAATCCAAAAAAACAAGAAACTCTTCTCAAACTATTTTACACTATTAGAATTTTATCCATTATCCAATCATAGTGAACTTTTTTAGTTATTTTCATACTGTACACTACACAGCACAGCAGAAGTTTTAATTTTTACAAAAAATGTATGATTCATATTCTAAGGTATTTAAGTTATGTAAATATGTGATATAGCACGCAAGAATCTTGAAAACTATGACACTTCAAAAAATCAATTTCAGTCTAATTGTTGCACATGTAGAAACGTTTTTCTACATTTATAGCCTAAACACATTTTAGTAAGAATTCAAATGAAATTAAATTAGCCTAATAATGTTCTAGAAATAACTTAAACTAATCATCTGTATTCAAAAATTAAAAAGTTCTCTATAAGTTTAGAAGCATTTTCATAGATTTGTGATTATTTTAGCAATACTTAGCACAGTACTTAAGAAAAACTTTTAGCCATTAGATATTAATGTAGTGATAGTTTCAATAATTTAAAACTCATAATATTTATACGATTCGTTTAGATTTTTTTATTGAAATAAACATCAGTATCTGGATAAATATTATTTTTATTTATACATATTTATCCAATTATAGATGTTTATTTCTATATAATCCAAACACTACTTAACTATTAAATAAATTTGTTTCAGATCTAAATAAAAATCAGCTATTACCCAAAAGAAAAATTTTCCATCAAAAACTGAAAAATTTGACAAAAATATAATATAACTAAAATGAAAATATTCATACTGAACTAGCATTTGTGATAAAAAAAATTAATAGCAGAGTACATATAGTAACCGTTTAACCAAGTAAATCAGCAGATAGTACAAATAAAAAAATTATTATACAGTCCAAGACTATACTACATGTTAATTTTCCAGGTCATTAATCAAATACATGGAATGAAGTACGTTCAAATTATTTCTTTATTCTATTTATAATATTCCTGAGAAAATTTAATTAAAAAAATAACAGATATACTCTTTATAATGTTCTGAAACTAGTGCTTATATGAGCAGAAAATAATACAGGTCTATTCTACTCACTTATATCTCCATCATAATTTTAAATGTATTATTCAAAATTGGAATGGTAGTAAGTATTGCAATGTTTCATTTTACAATTTACATTTTTAATATTTATGGAACATGTAATTGAACTTTACATAAGAACAGTACTAGTTAATTGTTTTTTTTTAAATCAAATAATAAATGTATACTGTCTCATCATAATTTGTTAGTGGTACAATAATTTATGAGGGCTGATGCTCTATCTATGAGTATATGATTCATCAATTACTAAAAAGTAAATTTATTCATCATCTCTGTATATATTGCAGTAAAATCTAAGTGTTCATACTGCAGGATACTCATATAATCCATGATACTTAATATTTGTAGCAAAAAATATTTGTGTTTATTTGTTGTTAAAATTTATCTAAAATATCAAAATTTAGTAATGTGATGAAAAATAGTAATATATGGAGCTTTACAAACTTGCTGATCTGTATCCCAAGTGATATGCTAATTATCCCAAGTATAATTTAGTAAATTATAAATGTAATAAAGAAAATTCCATTGAATATTTGATTTTGATGTTTTCAAGAGTAATTAATGCAATTAATTCAGACAGTATGCAGAAATGATTTGTATTGATAGGTATATAAATGTATAAATGATTTCTAAAATGATATGCAAGATGATTTTGAATTATTTATAAAAGATAAACAGGTGGATTTTGTATTTTGAGATATACACAAAAAAATTTGCTGAAAGTATAAAACATTTAAAACTTTGCAAGACATAATTTCACCCAATGAATTAGAATATATTACTTAATTTTCCAAATGTATACCAAATAAATTTTTTTTTACAAAAACAAAGATACATATACTTCTGAGTATAATATATTTTTTTACAGTGCATAGATAAAGGCAGCAGATTTTTAAGGAACTAGAACAATTTTTAAAACAAATATCACAAGCATAACTAGGTAATAAAATATATTCATAGGCAAAATAATCCAATCTCCAGGTGTATAATTAAAACCATTTATACTTCTATTCACAAAGATTCAAGCACACAATAACCTTATTTTATATAACATTTAGTAAAAATTTACAAATGTTGAGAAATTCAGGAATCATTCTGTCTACACATCAATAAAGTATATGCTTTGTTTTACACTTACTTTCAAACAAATAAAAAAAGTATTGATAAGCTCTGAATTCACATATTATTTATTATATTGGTTATACAAATTTAATCAAAAGTTATACAATAGCATTTGGACTAAAACTCAACCATAATTAAGGGATAATGTGGATAGCTTGCTTTCCTCATTGAATATACAAGACAGGGTAATAGAATTTTTAGAAATTAATTCAAAGAAATGTCACAAAATTTTAATTTTTAATAAAAACACTTTAAAGTAAAATTAAGAAAATTAATTTATATGAATACCTTTTTAACTATGTAATATCTTTTAGAAATGGAAAATTAAATAATGGGGTATTTAAGGTTTTTAAATAATTATTACAGAATTTCAGTTTCAGCCAATGAAATTTATTAAAACCTACACAAATGTAATCAAGAAACCTCTAGAGATCACAATAACATATAGAATAAACCAAAAATATTATTCAGTTCTAAAAGTTGGTCCTTTTCTGAAAATTATATTGAAATATTCAGATGACTGCAATCAAAATATGTATTTTACTGTATTAAAATTCAAATCTAAATTTAAAGAGACTATAAATTTATTGTCTTTACTATAATAAGGCAACTAATAATTTCAAGTACTTAAATTTCTCAATAACTGATATTTCCTTGACAATCCATACAGCTTATTGTTGAGTGCTTTTATCTAAAAAATACTCAAAATATCTATAATATGAAAGAAGCTTAGTTGATAAAATCAGTGTCAAATAAAAATATACTCACTCTCCAAATTATACTTCTTTAAAGCTGTAGTGTACTTACACAAATCTTACAAAATATAAAGTTAACTGTTACAAGACAATTTCAAAATTTTAAAGTGCTTAATATTAGACAAATGTTAAATGTATATAGCAAATTAAAATAAGATAATGAGTGAGGTATTGTTTGTCACAAGTTTTTAAAAAAGCATAGATTAATAAGCAAATAATAAATTCTAATTTCCTACATATAAAATTTTTAATGTAATTATACATAATTTTTTTAAAAAATTTCATTAGAAGTAATTTAATACAACAGTGGGGAATAATTTTAAAAATTTGACTAAAAAAAGTAATTGTGACTATTATTACTTCATATGTAACGATTAAGTAAATCAAAATCACAGAATTTTTAGTTGACATGAAATAACAGAAATAAAATACACAAACAATCTTTCATACATCATGAGTCTACAGTAAAAATCCATAATAGACAAATTAAACTTTTCTCTAAACAAAATTACTTTTTTATGATAGTTAATGTATTTCTCTACATACAGTTAGCAGGAAAAATTAATATAAGATATAAACTTTCAACTGATTTATACTATATACGAAAATAAAATAATATTTATTTCATTTCATATATCAGTACATTTTAATCTAAGGAAACGCAAGTCAAATATACAACTTTTCAAAGATATAAAAATTCTGTTGAAGAATTTTGATCTTCAATAAAGTAAGAATATGTAACAAATTATTAATAATATACTACAGTAGTTTAACAAAGTAAAATAGAAACTTGAAAATTCAAAATTAACTTTCATATAGAAAATATTACAAACGTAATATTTGTCACTGATAAATTCTAATACTCTGAACTATAAACAAGCATTTTTGAGGCTAAGGACGAATTTAAAATCTCGTCATGTGAAAAATAACCTTAAAATAAATATTTAACATTTAAAATAAAAATCAACAATTAAATATGGATACTTGAAAAGTATTACAAAAGTAATCACAGACAATAACTTCGCATTTCCACAGTTCAATATTTCGGCACAATTTGGGTTGCAAATGAGTTATGTTGGCACTCCAAAGGGAAAACCATCACATTAGCTTCGGCCAGGTTACAGTGGGGAAGCTGAAAATTGCACTAGTGGTTGAGGTTTATCCATTGAGAAACGTCGAAGAAAATGAAAACTGAATTGCATAAAATGAAAATGCAAATTAAAAAATTAGGAATTTTTCATGCAATAAGCTTTAAAGAAAAGCAAAACTTAAGCTATAAAAGCATATTATTATAAAAAAATAGCATAAACACAAACTTAAAAGTAATGTATAGGCAAAAGTATATAAAAAAAAGTGTTAAATAACTTCAAATAAAACAGAAGAATACTTACAATCTTCGGATTCCCAGCTTTTTCCTTTCAGGGAATAGTTTTTCTTCTGGTTCCTTATTAATAGGACCTTGAACAGGAAGTTCGTCGTCATCAAGGGAGAGTGATGATATGCTTGGTGAACTGGACAGTATAAAATTCAACAAATTTGCTTAATATATACAGAATAAATACAAAGGAAAATCATTTTTAAAATATTTTGTAACTCAGAATTAAAAACTACTCATCATTAAAAAAAATCAAACAAATTACTAGCATATGCCATCAAAATGGAAACAAATGTTAAACTTTTAAAATTTAAAAAAAAAATGAGCATTTAATTAAAAAGTTTCATGTTAAAAAGCTGAAACAGAAATGCTTGAAAGTTCAACAGTAAAAAGTTTCATTCCAGTTCATGAACTTCCTCATTAAAATTTTGTGTAATTTAATAATCTAAACATTCAATTTTTTATTGTTTTTTCTAATGGCAAGGCACTAGGTGGTTGACCCGTCTCTCACAACAAAGGCAGAAACTGCAACTCATTTAGTATTTCCTGGTGGGCACCTGTGAGCCAAGTCACGAAGGCAAGTATCATTGCCCACGTCACACCACCACAAACCCATTTATAGGGCAGGCCACATTCATCCATCATCTCAGAAGAAGAATGGACACAGATACACAGAGAAGAGGGAGGGAAAGAAAACGCCTATGCCCAGACCAGGACTCAAACCCAGGACCAACAGTCCAGGAGTCAGGAACGCTAACTACTCAGCCAGTGGTTGGTGCAATTTTTTATTGTAAGGCCTATAAATTTTGTATCCTTAATATTTATTTCATATAGTTGTGAAATATCTCCACTTTTTTGCTTAAAAAGTGGTTTGATAAAATTATTTAACTGCAAAGAATTTTGTTTCTAAGGGCGAATTTCTTCTTTGTAGTAATATATAATAAGTATTAAAATGAAGAAAAATTTTCCCAACATTGAAAATATCAACAAGCATTGTGAACAATTTCATTTCCCAAACCATAATGGTATTAATGATTTGTAAAATGAATTTGTTCAAAACACACATGTTGATTTAAAATATGGATTATCACTCAAGCGATTTTTTGATTTGAATGTTTGGAACAGTAATTTTAAGTAACAAAGTTTCTAATAAATTAAGATGCATGTGATTAAAAATAGTTTAAACAGAATTGTAAAAGATTAGGTAAAAAAGTTAAATAACTTCAGATAACTACAGCTCAAATAATTAATAAAACCAGCTGTGATGCCAGGGTAAACGTGATCCTCCTTTCCCACTCATTCGGGGGAGTGGTTTTTTTTTTTTTTTTTTTTTTTTGGAGAAAGAGTAAACTAAATTATATGTATATATCTAGTTATGTATTATGTGTGATTGTTATTAAATAAATAAACATGTCTTCAAAATTAAATCCCTTTTTTGATGATTGCCCATTAGGGTACAGTGGAAAGGAAGAGAAAGGAATGAGAACAAATATCACACACTCATTTTTGAGACTTAATCGAAGTAGGAATATTTGATTATTCTGCATGGAAAAGATAAAGTTTAATTTGTTGAATGATGAAAAATATTATTGGTAGATTAATTATATGAGGAAGGTTTATTAAGGACAGAATAATTTGTGAAAGTAGAATTATTTATGCATTTTAGTTTCTTGGATGTGATGAAAAATTGTAGAAGTAGAATAATTGTATGAGAAAAGTTTGTTAAGGATAGAATAATTTGATATCGTTAAGTGTTTTATTAAAGTATAAATCATGTTTAATATAAAATTATTAAAAAAATGAAGATTTAGTAGTAGTGGCTAAGGAATTTATTGAAAAAAGTGAATATTTTAAGGACTTAGATTTTTAAAATCTGTTTTGGGTACAACAGTTAATGAACAGATAGAAAAAGAAAGAAATGAGTTTGAGTTGTTGAAGGTAGAAAAAAAAATGCCAAAAATTAGAATCGAAAGTAAGTAGCATAGGAATTAGAAAGAACTAAACTTGAGTTGGTTAGAGCTCAATTAGAAATGACAAGAATTCAGGCGGAAAATAATACTTTCAGCATTGGAGGGATAAAAAAAAAATCTAAATGAAAGATTTAATAAAAAGTGTTAAATTTTAACTATGCCAGTTCCTAGTAAACTCAAATAGTGGAATCTATTTTTTCACTTCTCTTGGGAAAAAAAATGTTGTGGAAGAATTTATAATAGAAATCTTATTTAATTTGATATGTGGACTAGAGACACATTTAGCAGTTTATGCAACCACAGAAGAAATAAAAGGGTTAGTTGAACGATAGAATCATGTTTTAAACTGCAGGTTACATCATATAATTTAAATCGATCCTAAAATTTTGGACGAACTTTTGCCCTTATTTATTATTTATATGCAGGGCAATCCTGGTTGAATTACAGAGGTTTCACCATTTAAATTAATAGAGTCCCAAGGAAACCCCAAGCAGTATTGAAATCTACTTGATCAGATGAAATCTCACTACCTATAAATATCAGAAACAGTGCCATTGATTAACTCCAAGAATTAAAAATTAATTTAGAAAGGGCGGTAGAATAGCTATTTCTCAGAGCTGGAATAAAAAAGTACATACCCAAAGTAGGCTAATCAGAAAGCAGAGTAAAAGGAATTTCGACCAAGCCCTCAAATATATTTATTAATGCCAAACTCCAAGTAATAAATTATACACTAGATGGACAAGGCCAGCTGCAGTAGTAGCACATAATTCGGATTTTTATAAAGTGACGCTTACTAAAGGGAATGTTAAAAATGTAGAAGTAAATAAAATATGGAAATTTAAACCTAGGATATCAGCAGTATGAGTTACATTCAAAAACAAAGAAGAGTCTAGATAAGCCCATTCCACATCATGAATGAGAAATGCATCAAGTAATTTTAGTTTAGAACTGGGTTTGAATTACTTGGAAGATGTTAGAAGAAAAGCCATTTTGAATTTATCAAAATATACATAATAATTTATGAACAATGTCCAAATAGCAAACATATGGGTACATAAAATTAGGTTAAAAACAAGACAAAAAGAAACCTTGCATATATAAAGAATACCTAAAACATTAAAAACTGAGATAGACAAACAAATTGAAGAATTGTTGGCATTAGGATTAATCAAGGAAAGCGAGACAGAAATTGCATATCCAGTAGTCTGTGTAATAAAGAAGGATGGTGCATTAAGGTTATGTGTTGACTTGAACACAATTATTAAGTGACGATTTTCCCATGCTAAATTCCACTGAATTCTTATTCCACTTAGGGCCATCGAACATTATTACTATGATCGATTTAGTTACAGGATATTGGTCCTTGATGGAGAAAGAGAGCCAGGATCTTACTTGTTTCAAAACATATTCAAAGGCACAGTACAAATTTAAGGTGCCATGTGGTTTGTACAAAGCGCTTTTTGGCAGGCACTTTTCTGAGAGTAAAGAAATCAGCTAAGCTCTTGTTAAGGATTTTTCGAGCACCTACTTGGATGACATTGCAGTGTATTCCAAAACATGGGATGAACATTTGTCTTATCTTGACACTATCTTTTTAGAACTTAAACTCTTTTTAAATTTTTCAGTGAACCCGAAGAAAAGTACTTTTGAAAAATTGCATACTATATATTCGTGACTCATAATTGTATCTGGTAGTAATTGGAGTGATCCAGACAAAGTTGACGCCACTAAAAGATTAGCTAGAACTCAAACAAAGAAACAGCTGAAGAGTGTGCTAGGACTGTGGAACTACTATTGCAACAACAAATATAATTATGTTGAGAAAGCATATCCTCTCACTAAATTTACAAGAAAGAAGAGTCCTGAAGAGTTATGTTGGTCAGAGCAGAATGTGACAGAGCATTACACAAATCAAAAAGATGTCTTGTTGAAGCCCCCAGCTTTAATACACCTGTCACTGTCATTCATAATACAAAGTGATGCATCTTCAAAAGGCATTGGAGCATGCCTGTTTCAATGTAGGAACAACTGCGTCCTACCAGTCAGCTATGCAAGTCGGAAATTACCAAATCTCAGTAGTCCTGACCTACTATTAAAAGAGAAGCATATGCAATCATTTGGAGTTTAAAAAAGTTTGAAACTTGGATCTTTGGATCACCAGTAGAATTGATTACCCTGATTCAACCCACTGACTTTCATCACAAAGAATGTTCCACAATCATCAAAACTACAGAGATGGGCATTGTCTTTGCAGAAATATGATTTATCCATTTCCCATTGTCGAGGTTGGAGACAACCCACTGACAACAGTAACTTGAAAGACAGTTAAAAAAAAGAATAATATTTTTTATTCTTTTGCTGAACTTGATTACTATCAGGATGTTTGCATAATTTGATATCTTATTCTCAAATAACTTTGATGTTATTCTAGTAACTGATCATATTCAAATAATTAATATTTTTATTTGTATATTACTGTTAGAAGTTTAAGTGTATGAATGTTAGTACTGTGAAAGATATTTGAAGTGATTCTTCTTATGTTATGCAGATATATTTTTTGTATTATTTTGCATTCATTATCCTATTGTTATGATGTAAGTAAATATTGATTATGGCATCAGACAAAATTTCAGATTAGAAGTTGATATACATTCTACTTCCAATCTTAGGTGGAGGTCTGATGCTTGGGTGATGTCATCCTACTTCCCCACACTCATTCCGAAGAGGATAACGTTTTTTTATTTTTTTGGAATGAGAGAATGAGGAGCAGGGGCAACAGAAAAGGGTGTTAAATTGTAGCTCCCATCAATAGGGTTTAGTATTTGTAAGATAGAGTTAATTATATGTATATATCAAGCTGTGTATAATTTGTGTGTGTGTTATTAAATTAATAAATTTTTTAAAATATTGTCTTCAAAGCTAAATCACCTCTTTGATGATTGCCAATGAGGGTACAGTGGGAAGGAAGAGAAAGGAATGATAACAAGTATCACACTAACCCTTAAACATCATTACAGCTTATGATGATAACATAAAGCATTGTTAAAAGAAACTAAACTACATATTATTATTTGGACAGTAAGAAATCAACTAACATTTAAAAAATCTGAAATGATAAAATAAAATCTATGGAAATTCATTTGATATAAGCAAAATAAGAATAGAAGAGAATATTTTTCAGATATATAAGTTATAAAATAATTTCTTCAGATGACAATAGGTGCATACACAATACTATATTTGTTGAATTCATACCATTTCCAAAATATTCTTTTGATACATGTAGTATAATAAAAGAATATGTAACTTAAATAATTTGATCAAAATATCTAAAATTAACAAAATTTTACGAAATTTTGTTAATTTCAGATATGTATTATTTATTGTTAAAATATATGTAAGTTATCATAAGGATAAAGAACTTATTCTTTACCAGCAATAATTTTGTTAGCTACCATTTAAAGAATATTTGATATAACAGTAAATTAATTTGTCCATTGAAGTTAACTATAATTCTTTAATTTCTGATACACCTTTAAGTCTACTGAAAAATCTCATTAAATCATAAAATATAAAAATCAAATTTTTGCAAGCCTTTTCTGCTGGAAATAAAGCTTTTTGCTAAGAAATATTTTTAATAACAGTGAATTGAAATTTAAGTATAATTTTTCAATATTTTGGTTGCATGCACCTATTTTTGAAATTGAAATTAATTTAGTAAAATGAAATTCTATCAATCAGTATATGTATAACAAAGACAAAATGAAATTTAGAATAATTTGAATATTTACATGATCAATTACAATTTGCTTTATCTAGATTATAAAGTAATTTAGTCACTTGCTAAAATAAATAACTTAAAATTTTTTGGCCTTTAGAAACTTTTGTACAACTGAATTTCTTAACACAAACTATAATACATTTTATTTTTTGAGTAAGAATTACATAATAATAGATAGTAACAATAGCTATTATAGAAGACACACAATACAAATTTTTTAACAAAAGCCAAATTCTACTCATGCTACTTATTGAAATCAAAATTTTTTCCCACCATATGATTTCTTCATTAATGTTTCTTTAGAACGGGTACAAAATATCTTCAAATTTTCACATTAATTATTACACAAAACAGTTTCAGATATTAGTAATACTTCCATTTCATTACTTATAGAAAGCAACCACTTTAAAATTTTGATACAAAAGGAGAAATTCAACAAAATTTTTGATTTTTCATAGAAATTATCAACAGAAAGTAAATTAATAAATAATTAAAAAAAAAACATCAGCAAAAGCTTTACTTTTTTTTATGTTCTACTTACAATGTTTTTATTTTTAATTACTACTCAAATACATTATATATTTTAATAAATGGACCCCAGCAATGAGCAAGTTTGTTCATGGTACATATTGTTTCTAATAAAAAGATAATGATAAAGACAATGTGCAACATTCAAATCCAAGGAAATTATAAAAATTCATAAAATGCAACATTTTTCCCCACTTGAAAAGGAATTTTAAATTGTGCTCTCTTATCAGATTTCAGCAGAAATCTAACTGTAATCAATGAGATACCTATGCCTAAAAATTGATTTTAAAACAGTATTTATGTGCTAATAATAGATATTATCAATGAATATTAATAAACAATTTTTTTAGAAATGAATTGCTAGAATATACTTCCACCTAGTTTATGCATATTGTATGGAATTTTGATTAAGTTCGAAAATATCTAATATTTTTAATCAACAAGTTCCACACATCAAGTTCTTTTAATACTAGGTACCGAAGCATCAAGCAAATGGTAGACCTTGTATTTCTTGTTGAAAACAAAATATTCGGTATCACTAAAAATATGAACACTATTTCTTTGTACAGAGCACAGTAGACTTTAAATTTAATTTTGTATTTTTTAAGAATATTTAACATTCGCAATTAACTCTTTCAGCAAACTTGAACATGACTAACGGGAAATTTGCATAAATGAATCAAACTCCAGAAATTTTAGTTTAAAAATTGCATGGTGCAGTAATAGCCAAAGGCAATTATAAACACATAATAAAACCAAATAACTTCCAACTATTTTATTTGTAATTTCTCCACCTTACGGAAAAGCTACCTGAACACATTCAATTTAGGAATCAAATGAATAAAAAAACATTTTAAAAATTTTTTAATTGTTGACATATTAACAGATTTCTTTTGACAATATTGATGAAAAAGCAGTCTTTTTAATGAACTTCAGACATTTTTAAATGAGGTTTCTTTTTACTTTAAAGGAAATAAAGATCTTTTTCACATGTTTATCAAAATCAAGATAATATTTCCCCCATTTAAGAGGAGTGAAGTTTTTTCATTAGACTTAAATCAATTTTGAAGATTTGGCAACAAGACTTATAAAAAATTCTTATATGCAATGTAAGTACTTTTTTAAAAATTATTATATGGAATGTGGTAAGTAAATAATGTTTGATTTAATAAATACAGAGCGCAGGTACAGTATACTAAGAATGGGATATATAATCATGAATTTTAAAAAGAAACTCTAATAAATTTGAAAACTAAATTTCTTACAATTTAACCATTTAAATAGAAATAAAATTCAAAATATAATAATGAAATTATTTTAAGAGTTAATGATTTAAAAAAAAATCAAATTTACCTTACAACATTCTTTGGTTTATGCAAACTAAGTTCATCCTCTAAATCACTAACTTTAGCTTTGAGATCATTTCTTTCAAAAAGAATGTGCCGTAATTCATCCAAAGTAAAACGAGGCCTATTAGGATCATCCATATTAATGATAAGCTTTCCTTGCCAATCAAGTTTACTTCGATCCTATAAAAAACATAGAATAAATCAAAATTCTCATTGCAAATATACTTTAAAAATAATTATTTCAAACTTGCATTTGCAAGAAATATTTTCAAAGGAATATGGTATTATTTTAAGTAATGTACAAAATTAAATGTATTTGAAGCTCAGTCAAATTGGATTTAATATTATATTATAACATACAGCAGATGCACACTCTTATAAAACCAATTTATGAATATTCACGCTTTTATGAACAAGTGGTTGGTAACTGCACAACTGATATTGTAATCCCTGATTTTTAAGGCTGTTTGCATGGAATTTCTGATGCCTAAACTAACACCTTTTTTATAGCCCATGCACAAGAGTATAACCAGTTGCTCAATATACAAATTTTGCAAGGCATATTTTCAGGAATGATCATTTATCTTAAGAAATATTCATTAATGCATTGTGACAAGAATGTCTAACTTAAACATCCAGTCTTTATTAAATAAATCATAACAAAAGACAACCAAGATAATTTACCTAGATTGTAATAAATTGAGTAAATATAGCTTAAACTTATACAGAGAAACCCACTACTGAGCAAAATTTTAATTCATGACTTTCATCCATGGACTCCGATGTAATTTGTACACAAAAGAAATATTGGATAATTTAAATGATTGCGAACATAATGAATGAAAAAGTAAGTGATTACTTTGTTTAATTTTTCCATCAATAAAATGACAGAATAACTTTAAGTATAAATTTTATTTTACAAGTATTTTTTTTAATGAATATTAAATATTTATAGTTCTTCTTTTAAGAACATTATTCACAATGAAAGAAAGAGCAATTCGGAAAAAAAAAAGTTTTAATTAACACTAATTTTTCTATTTTAAGGTATTTTACCCATCCTAATTACGTAAAAACGAGAGTCTAAAATCTTAAAATTTTATTGCTTACAATTACTTTAAGACAACGCCATTTTTTAAATTTATTTAATATTTAATTTAAGGTGTATTTTTATTTAGCAAAATTTAAAATACAGTATTTTATTTATTCTATTATCAAGAGTGTAACACTCATTTTGTAATTCATTTATTAAATTATTTTAATAACATTATTTATGTCCTTTTCTAATAATTTCTTTATCAGTAAGTCTCATAATTACAGTAAATATAACTGCACACATTTAATACACTTTAGCAAAAAATTAATAAAGAAAAGGAATTTTTTTCAATCATTTACACATCATGCCTTTAAAATAGGCTGCAAGAATAACTTTATAAAACTTCACTATTTCTAGAAAAAGTTATCAATAATTCTTTAGTATAAAACAAAAATAGGAGAAAAAATTTATATCTTAGCACAGTGTAGTTATAAAATATTGAAATCTAGTTGTTAGTGATGTTGACAAAAAGCATTGCTGATCTCTTAATTTTTAACAAACAAACACATTATAATCAGTTATATATTAATTGCAATTAAAATGTTATCTGCTGATACTGCTCTGTAAATGGAACATGAGTGATATTGTACAAACTTTCTCTTACATTTTGAAAAGTTAAATATTTATTCTAAAAGAATAATTTTATGACTCTAGAAAGATTTAAGTTCGCTAACATATCTGTGCATATTGAACTAAAGAAAATGGGATTTCTGCAAGTATTATATTCACAAAAGAAATGTTATTTGGAGATATTAAATCCTCTGCTTACTTTCTTGCTCTTACAGAGTCCACTTAAAAAGTAGAGAAAATTTTGACTGGTAGATATCCAAAACACAGGAAACATTTTTAATATTTTTGTTAATTTATCACAAAACATGACTCACTTATTTAATTAATTTAAAAATTAAAAAAATTTCACAAGAATAAATTTATTTTTCCAAATTTGAAACAATACCCCTTCAACTAACGTTTAAAAAAAATAGAAATTTTTAAGATTGTTTTGAAGTTTTTCGAAAATTGTTGAAAAATTTATTCAGAAATAAGCAAAAAATTCTTTACCGCTATTTAGAAACATTAATTTTGCTAAACCCTTTGGGTACATTTGAGATATGAGACACATTATATGCTTACTTCAATAAAATAGCCTTTAAGCAATTCAGTTCTCAAATGAGTTGGCAGAGTTCTAAGAATCAACACTTGTGCAACTTTAGAAAATCATGATTAAGTAATAAATTAATGATATTTACCAATTTAAATTTACATGCTTGTAATAATTATTGTACTATATTCTTTGTAATCATATTATTTTACTACATTAAAACTAAGTTCATAAAATATGTTAAATTTGTGACTTATAAAGAAACAATAACAAATAATAATTTAAAATATGAATAGAAGTTATGAAGTGCATATAAAAGTATTTCATTACATTCCAAAATTTATCAGCCTTATTTTTTTCTCAAATGCCATATTTTCTTGTTATAATCTTTAGTGGTGTACTATCCAAAAGGCCTTTTTTCAAGTAAAAGAATATGTTGCAAAGAAAAAGTGTTTATTTTCTTTTAAAAAGAAAAGAAATAAAATTCTCAATGCAAAACCTTTAAAATGATTCATGTAAAATGTTTACTTTACCAGAAAACAAATAAATTAAAGAAAGTATTAGCTTTTTAGCACAGCATATGTTTTGCCTGTACAACATTTGTTTTATACCTAACAAAAATTTATTTTCATGTATCATTTCTCCACAGACATTCAAATATATAATTCCAGAAGTAAACTTTTAATTTACAACTGGAGAAAATATTTGAAAAACTGAATTTTTCACATTTACATTGATTTATTTTTAGAAAAAATAAGACTGCTTTATTTATATTTTTATGTGCCTGAAATTTATACAATTGAATACTTACACAAAATGTAAATTACTATGAAAAACAAATCTAATATATCATCTCAATAAGAATTATAATAAAGTAAGATTCAACTTTTTTAAATTAATTATATACAGAGTGTAGAATTTATATATTAAAAGTAAATTGATAGGAAAAATCTACAGAAATCCTATGCAGATATTTTTATCAAATTTAAAATCACAGCAGTCAACTTTTCTTGGGGAGCTAAAAATGTCTTAAGATCACTTATTTGAAAAAAATAAATGAAAATATAGTAAATAATATTGTTTAGTTAACCTTCATACTACACTTCTACATTACACATGAACTACTAGTTTTATAGTGGTATAGTAAAAGTTTATTACATAAGCCAGATAAAAATATATATAAAAAAAGAAAAAAGATATTTATTTATTTAGCTTTTTAAATAATTCATATGAAATGTTTATCAAATAATAAAGTTTATCACTTCATTTTCATTACAGCACACTATTAAGAGAAATCAGCTGTAAGAAAAATCAGAGACAGAAAAACCTATTAATAATAAAAAACGTTTTGTAGTACAAAAATAAGAAATATAAAAATTTTATTTATAGATTTCACAAAGTAAAGATTTAACTGCCTAGTTCAGAAATTTTATGAAATAACTGAAAATAGCAGAGTAGAGCAAACTAATTGTTAGCAGCATAATATGTTTTGTATTTTCAGTAAACAAAATTTGCATAAAAGTCATTAAATAATGAAACAAAATGTATGAAAAACTTATTAAATATCGTCTAATAAGAGAAGAAAAACTTTTTAGAACTTCCATTCAAAACAAATCCTAATATTCTATACATTTACCATATAAAACCAATCATTATATTATAGTAACTCTCTCATATTTCATGGCAAAATAATATATTATAAAGAATATATAAGACACTTATGTAGTTAACTGACTATACAAATGATAGGAAGCAAAATGGTAAACAAATAATTTTAGCTATTCTAAAAAAATTGGGTTAGGTTCTTTATAACAACTATAGAGAGTTACTACATATATCATATAAATATTAGATCACAGTAAATAAATCCATCCTGAATCACTATCCTTGTGGTTGGAATTTAATTAAAATATTGTCATTAATATCAAAATTCAAAGATGCTGAAATTCCATCTCTGTATAAGGATATTGTGCTTCAAAAAAGAGAATTCTTTATTTAAACTAAATATCTCATGGTTATGACACTCTTGCAATGTAGTATAAGAGTTATAATAGCTTTTTTAATGAGTGAATACAAACACATTTGTGGACATAAGTTCATTATTTGGTTCATATTAATTTTATACACTATTCTTAAAAAATGACATATATGATGTGACAGTCATGATTTAGCAACCTTGATAATAATGGCATCACCAAAAGATATTTCATTTAGAGTACAGTTATGCTGATGCACTGTTTGTAAAGCAAAAAGAAAATTCAACTTTAAATTTTTTAATGCTGTTTTCCTCAAGTACAGCATTTAAGATAATTCTATAAACTATTCAGAAATATTTTTAACATAAAATATTTCTGAATAGTGATTTAAAGTATTCACATCTACCAAAATGTTAAAATCATCTCTTGCTGATTCTGCAAAATCATTACATTTTTAAATTAGCATTTAGACATTTCCAGAAAACTTATTTGCACGCAGCTCCTATATTTTTGCATTCTATAATCAAAGATTTTAAGCCATTTCAGTTAAATCAGATTAGCAAAATAGTTAAACATTGTACTACCTGTTGTCAGCTGTTCACAAAAAGTCAAACAAATTATAGGCTATATTCTTAAGCAAACAATTATATCTTCAAGAACATTTAATCAAGTTGATTAGAAAGTATGCTAGTTCATTCATAGTATTTAAATTTGATTGTGGACAGAAATTTCTTAAAGTATGTGTTTTTAGATTTGTTTCAATGTTAAGGCCATTCACCTTGAATGTGTATAAAATTCTATTTCTAAAGCTAGTTCAGAAATTTTGATAAGATTCATTGCAATAAAGGGAAGCCCAAAGAAATATTCAGTGATTGTGAAACAATTTTTAAAGGTGCCAGTAAAGAAATTTGCTAAGCATTTGCATTGTGTAAAAAAAAATTAACAATTTCAAACAGACTGGCAAACTCTACTCAAGTCTGTGAAATATGATCTTTAGAGAGCAATGAAAACAGCCCTCCACATTTATCCAAAATATATAGCCTTGATAACTTAGATTAAAACCTGCATTAATTCAAGACTTCTACTTCAACATTTTGACAACTCAACATATTTAGTTGTTCTTTGTTCTAATTGGTACTGATGGCACAGAACTTCTCGTAGAAAA
Source organism: Latrodectus geometricus (assembly GCA_026290005.1). Classification (NCBI taxonomy): domain Eukaryota; kingdom Metazoa; phylum Arthropoda; class Arachnida; order Araneae; family Theridiidae; genus Latrodectus; species Latrodectus geometricus. Next base: position 372,530 of record JAPDSC010022368.1, on the reverse strand, counting down.
TCATTTGGAATAATTAATATAGCTTATTTACCACAAAAAAATAAACTGATCTATCAGAATTTTTGGAATATGTAAAAAAAGGACAGGAAAATGAATCAGTTAACGATTTAGATTTGATCCAGGAAGAAAATATCCCTCATCTATAATGAGAGTTAGGACAAATAATACAATTTTATCTTGGAACTGATAATGTTAGTATAGTGAATATTTTGATTTAACGCAGAAAAATTAAAAACCTGTTACTAATCTCTGTACCTGCATAAAATTGTAAACTATGAGCAATATTTTGAACATTAACAAATATTTCTCAATTTTATTATTTTCTAAAAATTATCATGTTTTTAATATTTTATGTATTACTTCAGATAGACAGTTGTGTTCAAACAGCAGGAGTATTTTAAAGGCCATTGCATAAATGCATGCTTAATAGGTATTGCTACTTGTAAATATTTGGAACTTGCTCAATTCTTTATTCTTTTGTAAGTGGTAATATTTTTGGTTTATAAATTAGACATTTTTATATAATCCCCATCTCAAAAAAACTATACATTATATAGTCTGTTTCATATGGTGCAAGTTCACAATTCGAAATATGTTTAACATAACTGAATATTTCATCAAAAGATGCCTTAAAATTTATTTTACACAACTTAACATATATAGTGACAAATATAACTAAAAGGCGATAAAATTACACTAGAAATATAACTTAATCAGATAAAAATAAATGCACACATATATGTGCTCATTATTATATAATTCAAATACTTTATTTCCATGAAAAATGATACTTAAAGAGGCTGCAATTATTAGCACATATTAAAAATGAAATAAGAGCAATTTATTTCTGCATACAAATAATTCTACGTGTGATTTCACAAAACAAATATTAGTAACACATTTTGTTTCTTCAATTGGTATCATAAGGCAAGCCGCACATTGAGGCGACAGCAGACAGGCAGCATGACGTCAGGCCATAAAAACTGGTTCTCCCTGTGCTGTGCACGCAGATTGAAGCAGCATTTGTCGCGAGCACGTAAGCGTCACTTGAGCTACTGGTCTCTCGCTTGTGACTTGCGCTATTTTTTTCACTTGTTGCTGGCGTGTTGTATCGTATCTCTTTGAATGAGTGAAGAAAAATATCTATTGTAAAATGAAATTTCTCGATTTTTTAAAATTTTTTATATAATTTTCTTTTTTACTATATATAATTAAAAATTTGTAATTTAAAAATTTTACGAAATTTAGATAAAATTCACATGTAACATATTTTTAATCGATAATTATTTGCTTTTTAAATATATTATTTTATGAAATAAATTTTATGTAAGTGTAATTTTCCTATTTTATATGGATAGATGTTTCTAAACAGTTTCTAAATTTTAAAAAAGTTACAAATTAAAATAATCATGCAAAATTAATTTAAATAAAATATTAGAATTAAGAATCTCTATCCTTATGAATTTCTATAATTCATATTTCTAGTACATTAATATATTGTTCAAACTAACTTTTAACTAGCATGAACAATTAAAAGATTTCCCATTTGGATTGCTCAATTATTTTACAATACTTTGTGAAATATATTAATAATTTCCAATGAAATTCTTAATTATTTTTAGTTTTGTACTGATTTATATTGAACTATTAGGTCATATTACATAAATGTGCATTTATACTTATGTAATATAACAAATTTAAAGTATGAAATAATTAACAAAAATGTGTAAACAGTTATTAAAATATTTAAAATAACTAAAAAAATATTTGCCTTTTTGAATCCGTTAACTAAAGAAACATATTAAGAATATTCCTTATGCTTTTGGCAGAAATATCAGAAATTTATCAAAAAGTTTGGAAACTATACTGTACGTGTGTGTGTGTGTGTTTGATAGTTACCTCTGGAATATTTTACAAAAAAAAACTTTCTATGATGGTGACATTTTTTTATTTATTTACATTATTTGATTAGCCATTGTTTGATATAAGTTTGATTAATTGATTTTTATACATTTTCAGATGTATTTTTAAAAATTTTTTTATATAGTTTTGAGTAAATATTTTCAGTTTGTTATAAGGAGAATATTTTTTGCTCCTTTAACAAACCTATTATTCTCTGACTAGTATTTAATGTATATGATTTAGCTTAGTTTAAAAATTAACATGTCATAGCAAAACATTATTATGATCTTATTCACAAATAAGTACTGGAAAGTATATCTTATTAACTAATTTCCTTTAAATAAATGTTACATAAAAATTAAACTTAATTTCAGTTATAACTTTACACCAAACAATAAATTCATTACTTTAGCTATTTTTTATTTAGAAAAAATTCCAGTTTGTGCGTGTATTTGACTCCATTTTAGCCATGAAAAAAAAATAGTATAAATTTAATGATACGTTAATCATATTACAATATTAATAAATTGGTTTGAAAAAATGTACCTTTGTTTTTAAAGTACAGTGAATAACATTCAATAAAAATCAGTTGAGTTTTGAAATAATAATCCCAAATTTCTTAAGATTTATATCTTGCCTATTGAGATAATTTTATTTTTCAAATGCAAGACACCAAACTTTAAATATTTAATAAAAACGTCAACGCTTTAGCCACATAGTTCTCAAGCAATCAGAGAAACAGAAGATAGCCGCTCAGATGTATTGCGCATGCGTGAGATCTTCCTGCTGTTGCTTCAGTATGTGGTACTTTTCAACGTGTCTCTTGTGGGGAGCAACCCAGCCGGGATAGGTGCGCGTTGGAGGCATGCTGCCTCAATGTGCGACCTGCCTAAGTGTTAGAAAATAAATAACTTTGAAAACAAGAAGTATTTCTGAAAAAAAAATTCTAATAATTTAATGGGAAACAGTTAAAAAGTCAGTAATCCTATAATCAAAATCAAGCTTGTATCTCACATTTTAAATACTGTATTTTCATAAAAATAAGGGAAAAAAAGCTTTACAGTGTTATAAAAAAATTTGATCAATAAAGATGGTTAATTTATAACATCATTACATTAAACTTTAAACAAATAAAACTACACTTAACTTAAAAAAAATTAAAAAATATTTATATACTGAGAAAGTTAAATTAAATTTAATATAAGAGAAAATTTCTAATATCTCCAGTGATTATTATTAATATTTCATGAAATTATTACTTCACTATTTGAGAGATCTATATTTTCTTTAACAGCAGCATTTAATTTTGATTGAAGTTCTTGGCATTCCTTCTGTTGATTTTGAATATTAGCTTGCAAATCAGACTTTTCTTCAACCAGGTTATACATTTGTTTTTGCAAATATTTATTGCGATGGGAAAGATCTTTATAAACCTTTGTTAATCTTTCAAGATCTGATTGCATCTATTGGAAGAATTGATTAAGATTAAAGAAACAGTGATATTTTTAATGTGTACACACTGTAAAAAAGAACATATATTTAAAAAATGATACATTAAGCAATAAGCATTTCTGTGTTTAATACAAGGAAAGTTTAATATATATTACATTATATTAAAAACTTCTATTTAAAAACATATTAACATTATTTCAACCTAATTAACATTTTACAATATACTCTTTAATATTTTTTTACCATACATAGTAAACATAGGCATAATCAAAGCATTATTTTCCTACCCTTTGCAATTTTAAATTTTTATAAAATCATTTTCACCTATATAATACATACAAATAACTGTATAATGTTTTATTACTTTATGGGGATATATTTTTAAGGGCCTTCACACATAGTGATAGTTAAAATTTAATTTTGTCATGTAATGCAATATTCCTATAACAAATGTTCAACAAAAATTTAAATTCCATAAGATTTCAAATTTTAATTTGACATGATCATTCAAAAAATCTTTGTTTATTTTTACTCCAGTCATCATGCGTCAGCAACACATGTGCAGAAGTGAGAGATGCTTTTACATAAAAAAAATCTAACTTTGAAATTACATTTTTTTAATTTTGAAATTGTTTTTTTAAATTACGTAAGACTTCCAACACAAAAGCCATACGCACAAGCTTCAAATACAAAATTTTATTTTTTATAACATTTTTTGTCTAATATAAATGATATTAATAATATTCAAGATATGATATAATAAATATTCAAGAAAGAAATTTTTAATATAATTAAGAAACTTTTTACCACAGTATACTGAAATGAACTTCAGACAAACTTTGAATTGTTTTACATATATATTTTTAAGGGAAATATAGTTCTTATTTATTTGGAAATGCTTTAATTCTATATCAAATTTATGGTATGCATTCAACATACAAAGGAATGGATATTCAATACAGAATTATTAAATAAAAACTGTTAAAAAAATTTTTTAAGTACAATTAAATTCTACATTTTTTAATTATTATTATTATTAGTATTGTATCTTTATTTGAAAACATTTGAATTTTTTAACACACTGGTATACTAATAAACAGATAAGAATATTAAAGACATTTAATTACAGTAACACAACAAGACATTGGGATCATTTAAAAATATTACTTTTTACAGTTATTATATTTTCAAAGTTATAAAAAATATTAATTTCTTATGGGTAGCATTAGATGGCAACCTTTTACAAGGCAGTTAAGAAGGTAAGGGCATCACGTTATAGCAGATGGTGCATACTACATTTCATGGAGAAAATACATATAATGAGGAAAAGTATTTATTACACAAAACAAAATAAATTAATGTCATTATTTTCCTAGATTTCCATGAAAAAATGGAGTAAATAGAAGATTTTAATAAAAAATTAAGAACTTAAGGATTAATTTTGAAAAATGTGAAAATTTCTGGACATCTTTCAAAAAACAAAATTTTAGGAATGTCAGTTTAATCCTTACAGTACAAATTTTGAAACTTATTTCACAATTACTTTATAAACCGTGAAAACATTTCTCAATTATTAAAACAGATTAGAGAAACACTTATCCATACAAAAGAATAATATTTTAAAGTTTTGAATAAAATTAAAATAATTTTATAATTTATTAAAATTATTAAGTACACAGTAAGCTGTATCATACACCCATAGCCCTTCTACTCTAACTAATAGGATGGATATTTTCTCAAAAAGAATGTTAATTTAGTCATCTGATGAAACATTAACTTTCCATCTTAATCTTAAGTAAGATGGTATAAAATATATAACTGATATAACAATTTTTCTAATCCCTGTAACTGTTCCCATTCATCCTACACCAAGAAGTTGTACAACAAGATAATTTGTCCAGTTTTTACATTCTTCTAGCTATATCGATATGGCACATTCTAAAGGATTAATACACTTGAATTCCCACAAAGATAATTATATAATAACTTTATAACCAGATTTGATACAGAGAAGAATACAAGTAAAGGGGTAGAAAGAATGTTAAAAGATTATTTCTTAAGCATAGAATATGCTAAGAATTATTTTGTATATTTTATTTTTAAAAAAATAACAGTTTATGTACATTTTAAAAAGAGAGATAAGAAAAATATATACAAAAAAAAACAGGAATAACTTTAATAAATTTTTTAATGTTTAACTAACTTTTTAAACTTTTAAAAGAATTTAAAAATAATCAGTATTATTTTAAAAAATTCCCCTGAATTTAAAAACTTAAAAAACAGAATTATAATTAGTTCCTAGCACAGCTTTTTTTTTTCATGTTAAATTAAAACACATAAAATAGCTATACATTCCAAAATATGTTAACCCTAACACAATTTTAAGAACTTTTGTGAGGAAAATTATTGATATTAAAATTATTCATAGAAACACATAATTAATTTATCAAATTCTATAAGCGGCAGCAAAGCTGCTTCATAATCATCTAATCCAGATATTTTAACAATATTAACATACGTACAAAATGAGATAAAACTGGATTACAGTGCTTAGCGAATTTTATTATACATCTTAAATAAATTAATGCCAATCTTAGAATAATTTTGTTCTTGCCTTGAATATGCAAATCTTAGAAAAAAAGAGAGAAAATTATTGCTCAGAAACTAAATTACAAAAAACAAAGAAAATTCCTTACAATATAATTGAATAAAAAATAAAAACCTTTTCCAACTCATTATTCTTTTCAAGAAGCTCTTTATCTTTTGTAATAAGTTGCGTTCTATGTTGTTCAGCTAGTTCCTTCAGTTTTTGAACAACAGCAAGCTCTTCATCAGACATAAATGCTAGAAAAATGGTATAAAATTTTTTACTAGAGATAAATAAGTTAATATCACCTTCTCCAGAAAGTGATAAAAATAGAAGTTTTTAATTCATAACAAAATTAAAACAATCTGTATTTTTAATGTGCATTTTTATTAAAAAATTTTATCGATAGATGCACTATATTTAAACTTTCGCCAAATCTAAAAAGGATTGTTAATACTATTACACTGTCTACAAATAAGTATTTGGACACCTATGTAAATGACGATATCAGCAATCCTGAGGTACGTCACAGCCTCCGGCGGTACATATTGTGTAGAAAACAGTATCGGCGTTAGTCACATGCAAGATGCCGTGCAGTTAGGAGATATCTGATTTCGAGAAAGGTATAATTATCGGGTATCACAAATGTGGCCAATCCTTGAAGCACATATCTAGCGATCTGAAGTACCCAAAATCGACAGTGGCCTATGTGATTAAGAAGTGTAAGGTGAGCAGTGATTGTCGGAATATGCCGAGTCAGCAGACCAACGAAACTGGGAGATAGAGATTAAGGAGTGCTGTCCAGAGAAATTCGTAAGAACTGCACCCTACTGATGGGTCAACATCTGCAAGGAGTTTCAACAAGCATCTGGGAGTATTGTTTCAATGAATGCCATCCGTAAGGAAGCAAATCTGCTTGGTTTTCATAGTTGTGCTGCTGCCCATAAGCTTTTGATCACAAAGTCTAACCATGCTGCTTGGTTAATGAGGTTTGCACATCGAAATTGGACTGTAGATCAGTGGAAATGGGTTCTTTGGGACAAGGAATCAAGGTTCACCCTTTACCGTTCGGATGACAGGGTCTGGTGTCTATTTTGTCTGATCAGATTTTATAGCTGGAGAACGTCTCCTACCAGAATGTACTGCGCCAACAATCAAGATCAGTAGAGGTGGAATTATGGTCTGGGGGTGTTTCTCCAGGAATGGACTGGGACCCTTAGTCCCTATTCATGGTAAACTCAACGCTGATGACTACTGCACCATTTTGGATGACCATTTGATTCCTATGTAGTGGCAGTTTTACAGGTTAGACCCCTTTTACTTTCAGGACAACAATGCCAGTTGTTAAGTTTCGAGATTAAACAAGACTTGGTATAGAGCCAATGGAGTTCATTGAATGGACTGGCCTGCCTAGAGCCCAGACCTGAACCCTATTGAAAACCTCTGGGATGAGTTGGATCACTGAATTAAGGGGTGCACTACCAGTCCAAAATCAGTGAAGGAACATGTATGTTTACTCCAAGCTGAGTTGAAGACAATACCACTAGCTGTAATACAAAGACTTGTGGAAAGTATGCCCCGGAGGGTTCATACTGTAATTACCTCTTGTTGAGGCTCTACCAACTATTGATTTTGAATACAGTTATTTTTTCTTTTCTATCACAGGTGTCCAAATACTTATTGGTAGCGAGTGTATAATAAATCTTAAAGCTATTACACACAAATAAAACTTTGCATACCATCATTAATAATATTTTTCACTTTTAAAGCAAACTCTCCTTTAATATGAATAAAATTTAATATAAGCTACAATGAAAATGACAAGCAATTGACCAAATGTTATTCTAGAACAAAATTATTTTTTCAATAAAATGATTAAAAACACAATCTAAGCTGCTACAGTGACTTTGAAGGATGCTTTAAAATGAAATGCACTAGAAGTCCATCTATTTTGTCTGATCAGATTTTACATAGGAATTTAATAAAATTAAACTTGTAAAAAAAAGCATATCAGAAAAAAAATAAAGCAAAAAAAAGCATTTGCATAACAAGTTGTTTATTTCAGATACTGCTACATTGAAGTTTAAACATATAATGCAAGCAATATTAAAAAAAATTCATATATGCAAAAGCAACAAAGTTTTTATAAAATAAAATAATAGATTCAATAAGCTGTAAATTTTTCTAAAATGTAAAACCATTTAAAATTGAATTATTGTTAACTACAAAAAAAGATCATTTTTTTAACCAGTAAGCAAGTAATTATAAAGAATATGACACGTAAAGATATGAGGAAAAAAATTCCTTTTCAGAAAAATCATTCTCTAATTGTTTCATTCTATTAATTTTGAAATAAAATTGTAATAAATAGTGTGAAGAGAAGACAGATATATTTGATCTAACCAGTCTAAGAATGAAATGGATACAGCAACAAAAAGTAATATTCCAAAGCATTTAACAAATGATAATAAGAACAATATCTAATTTATCCTGGATATAAAATCATAAATTCAAGAACATAATAAAGTTATCTCAGAAGAAAAATAGTACACAAGCAACAGGATACTATGCTGATTTAAATATAGCTTCCAATTTAATGATTAGATGAAAATAGTCCAAAAACACTGAAAGAAGTATCAATGATAATACAAAATAGCATATACTGCAGGGAGTTCCAAAGTGCGTGATGTTTCTCCCTGATAGTAAGCAATTAAGAAAGATAAAAGAGTAAAAATAAACAGATATTGGGAATGATTTTTAAGAACATTTGGCTCACAGGTTTATTTTATATATATTTGTAACTTCTAACATTAAACAAGAGGATATGTTTTTCAAAGAAAAATATACTAGTAATTATATAGTTATGATGTTATACTTGGATTCTTCATAAAGAACTATTACCATATTACTATAAGCTTCTTCATAGAATCTACTTGGTAAGGATACTAATCAAATTATGCCTGCATGTAAGTTGTTACATTAATGTTAAAAAAATAACTTTGAACAAAATCGCACAATCTTTTCAACGTAAAATATTTTAAGATTGTACGTTATTATGCTAAATCTCCACATTTATAGCAAAATAATGCTACCCATTTTAATTAAAGCTGTTAAAATATTTTTACTATTCAAAGTCTTAAAATGTGGATGGAACAATTTAAAAGTAAAACTCATTTTCTCTATATTAACCAATATCAAACACTACAAATCATTATAAATTGAGCCTTTACTATTTTATTCATACAAAATTATATATTTTAAAATTATAAGATGAGTAAGGAAAAGATTCACCTTTATTTTAAATTATTCATGTATTGATTTTTACACTGGAAATATAATTCTGTGGATTTCAAGACATATAATCTTTTTTTCTAAACATTTTCATGAGCTGAGAGGTAAACAAATCATTTTAATAATTGTTTTATTTTGAAAGCAACATTGAATGATATAATTTCAATTACAATGAATGTGCTTTTAATTGAAATTATATCATTCAATGTTGTGAAATAAATTTACAAAGTGTGAATTACAAAGAATGTGCTTCAACAAGAAATTTAAATGAGTGTGAAAATTACAAAGAATGTGCTTAAACTTAGTAACTAATCATTTTGGTATTTTTCACACAAGAACATTTTTATCCAGTTTCCAAAAGAAACAATCCTATTTCATTTAACAGAAAAATTTGTCATCTGGATGAGTAGACAAATAACATTATTTTTAAGTAGGCATTCAAAAAACTTAGTTTGTAAGGATATATATTTGATCATAATGGCAGATTATAGGAAGTACAAAAAAATTGAAAAAATAGTATTCCACAAAGCATTAATTTCTAAACTTTACATAAATAGTATCACAATAACCATCACTAACACAATAGCCTTTCATAGATGACAGTATAAATAAAAATCTTCATGTTCAAAATGAAGAAACTTAAAATCTTTTAACTTTTTAAAAACAAAATTACACTGTTTACATAAAAAGTGATTTCTCTTGTGAAGCATAAGAGTTTAAATGATGAAAAGAGATAAGTTTTTAATTCATAAAAGTTTTAATTTTCACAAAAGTTAAATTTCTACATTCTACATAAATACAAACGTATGGTACAATAATTAATTGTATAAAAGAAACATTTCTACTAACTAAAAATTAAAATCTATGAACTAAAAATTTTTTAGGTTTACAAAAAATATAACATCTCAATTAAAGAGCTGACTGAAATATTATCAAGCACTTATAGGGTTTAATAGAACTTGATCATTACTGCCATCTTTAGGCTTTTAAGTTAAAAAATAACATAATGTGGCCTATTTTTATCCAACCTGATGAAAAGGATTCAGAGATTTCAAATGGATGTCAGAAAGAATAATGAATAACATATTCTTTCAGTTTTCAGCACTTTCCAATTATTTAATGCTGCCTTCAAGAATAAACTTTGATGTAACAATCAAATTTATTAAAAGAAAAAAAGGTAAGGTTAATGCTTTCCTTTTATACAGCACAGCTACTTTTTCATTTGATATAATGCTACTTCTGTTCATATATTCTTGATGCATATATTTTGATTTTACATGCACTGAAATTTTACAGCTGTCATGAAACATTAGCTATTTATCTTATATTAAATAAGTGAAAACAATAACACAAATAATGATTATATATATTCATTCACATGATAAAATTAAATTTTATGCATTAGAATAATGTAATATTTTTTATTACATCCTTATGGAAACTTTCTCATCCGAACTGTTAAAACTGGAGTTAAATGCTTAATTGCTATAATTTTAAAACAGATAATTTAATTTTAAATCATTTTTTTCGAATAACTATATAATATTAAAACTAATGTAAAATATTTCAGACCAAATCAATCAAAAAATATAAAGAAACATTTGTGTTTTTTCAATTTTATTGTTTCAGACTGAAGTACTCTTAAAATACCATGAAATCCTTATGCTTTTCATTTTTAAATTGTTATACAACCATTTTTATTACAAATTTTCTATAATTAAATAAATTTTCCCTTGATTACTGATAGAATCTTATTAATTTGGTATTATATAAATAAATATATATATAAAT